>CM056597.1:20945123-21072623 GCA_029721355.1 Tegillarca granosa
AACAATGTTTTTATTGTCTCTTAATTTTACATACAATTGTTTAACATCACAGTAATACGGGATTCTGAAACAAGAGAAGTATTCTCTCATCTAAATCAGTCTCTATAATTACAATCATCAATGACCAATGATATAATAAAGATTATAAGTACTTTTGAATTTTTATGAAATAATACGATTCAAAAGTAGCACACGATACTTTTAAATTGCTAGTATTATTTCATAAAAATTCAAAAGTATACGTAGCACATAACAGTATTTTTAGAGCAACAATAAATAACATTGAACCAAAAATGGAAAGAAGAAGAAATGACATAAGAAGAAAAGAAAACGTGTCCAGGAATCTGTCGCATATAAAATGACTCGAGTCTGATTACCTCTCTTTATCCATTGTTAATATCGTCTGATTGCTATCGACGTATACTAGTATGTACTACTATGATGAGATGAGCCTGGTTTTACAGATTTTCCTTACCTTAAAGATGTATAATTGCCTTAGAAAAAAAGAAATACATTTAATTTTTAATTGCTCGCTCGCCTCTATTTTTAAACTAGAACTATAAATTAATTTGGCGTGGCCTTAATGTTTTGTTTGTTACCTTTACTTTTTATGTAAAAAAAAAAATTAATTCACTTCATTTAAATTTCAAATTATATAGGTGAAACAGAATGACACTAATTATAAATTCCAATGTAGGTGAAAAAGAATAACATTTATTATAAATTCCAATTGATTTAACCTGCATTGCGAAATGTAGGTGAAACAGAATAACACTAATTATGATTAATAATCCCCAAAGGTGGGGAATCATATTGTTTTCGTTCTGTTTCTTCTTCTTATTATGATTCCCCACCCAAAGGTGGGGAATCATCTTGTTTTCGTTCTGTTTCTTCTTCTTCTTATTATAATTATTATTATTTTTATAATTTTTTTTCTTCCTTAAAATTGTCCGGTGCAGAACTCGGAAATGGTATGATGGGTTTCGATGAAATTTGGTACAAACAATCTGTTATCTTGGTAGATATGGATAAATGATCAAATTTTTTTCTATCTCGACGGCTTAGCGGTCGGTGCGTGTAAATTGCGTAATTTAATTCCAAACATCTTTCTGTCCAATACGTACAAAGATAGATAACTCTTACAGAATCTTCTTCTTTCTTATTCAGTTTCTCAGATATATGAGCGCCCGATAAAAATGGGTAATCTGAATTAATGTATACAGTTAAGCACTAAACAAAAATGATTGAATGTTAATGAACTAAATGTTAATTAAGTGACTAACCTCTTTCTCACATACATAATTTGTTCTTAATTAATTCTCAGTTACTATGTATTAAATTGTTAAAAATATATCAAATTTTTATCAGCACTGCCAAACAAGTTAAACGCATCATTCAATCTCGTTCAAAATTTTAGGATAGGTTCCTGCACCATTAAAGTTTTACATCCATGGGTATTTTTTGGGTGAGGGACTTGACTTCTTTAAAAACTTGCCCGAGTGCCAACAGCAAGGATTTCAGTCTGGCCTGAGCTGCATAACAGCATCCTTTAATTTACAGGAAACTGTATACAGTAATTTAGAGCTACGTAGCAAAGTCTATGTGGCTTTTCTGGATATACAGAAAGCTTTTGACACTTTATGGCGTGAGGGCTAAATGGTTAAATTATATCATTTAGGTATAAACGGTAAATTGTGGTACTTGTTACATCAGTGTCATGATGAGACAGAAAGTTCCGTTGTAGTAAATTCTGTACAATCTGCTTGGTTTCCTGTTGCTCAAGGTGTAAGACAAGGAGGAGTATTATCTACCTTTTTGTACCTTGTCTTCATTAATGACTTACTTATACAATTAAGCGAGTGTAACCTAGGTGCAAAAGTAAATGATGTGGTGGCCTCAAACCCATGCTTTGCAGATGATCTAGCCTTGATAAGTACATCCCCTTGTCATTTACAAAATATGCTTAATATTGCTTATAGATATGCATGTGAATGGCGTTTTACATTCAATGCCAATAAATCTTATGTTTTAACATATGGTATGAATGGCTTGGCAAATGAGTCAGACAGTTTAATGTTTAAACTCGGAAATATACAAATACCACAAGCAGAAAGTTGTGTACACTTAGGGATAGAACTGAATACTTCTTTAAACTCAACTGATCGTACCCGCAATAGAATTGACAAAGGCAGGAAATCATTTTTCAGCATAGTTGGGTTTTCAGGATGTAGCATTAACCCTTTAGTTATGGCTAAACTTTACAAATCAGTGGTCATTCCGATTGTGCTATATGGGTGTGAACTATGGAATAATTTAAGGAACTCTGAAATAAAAGTTGTGAATAGATTTCAACATTTTGTATGTAAAAATATACAAGGTTTCCCGGTGCTGACTAGGTCAGACATATGTGAATCTATGTTAGGTTTATACAAGTTAACAGTTGAGATTGACAGAAGAAAACTTATTTTCCTGGAAAAATTGTGTAACATGAGCTGTCATAATCTAACAAAACAGATTTTTATTCATAGACTGTTTTCGTATTTGGCAGATCCATCCAGGAAACAATATGGATTTATTCCAGATATTTGGATGCTACTAAAACAATATTTACTGACCACTTATATCCTAGACTTTCTTGATAATAATGGTTTTCCCAGTCATCGCGTATGGAAAAATATAGTGGGAGATTCGGTTCACCAGACAGAAGCTGTTAATTGGAATCACAGAACAAGGAGAGATTCGGATTTTAATATGTTTTTAGATATAGCATCAAATAATTTTCCATTTCTGATATGGACTATCCCTAACATACAAAGATCTCAATATCTAAAAATTTATCGCTAAACTTTTGGCTACTCCAATATCTAAAACAAAAAACCTGTGCCAGTTATGTGGCTATGACTTTATTGATGTTTTTCAACATGCTAGTTGCTCATGCGCAGCCTTGCTACTGAATAGAGATGAATTCTGGACTTTGGTTACGGACAGATTTGGTATTCAATTAACTATAGAGCTCAGCGGATTAGATACCAATGAGCAGTACAGAATATTACTTGGTAAACCTTTGATGTGTTTAGCAGACAATCGGTGGAAGTTATTCCTACAGTTATCGTTTCGATTCATCTATAAATCGGCGACTATTTACAACAGACTTATTCATCTTAACGTTTAGGGTACTGAATCATTTGCCAAGCTATCCTTCCTATGTCAGTTACTATTTAAGAATTATCGACATATTGTACTTTGTATATACGTTATGTATTTAATAATTTAATTAGTTCACAGTGATATTGTAGTCACTTTGTATATATGTTATTATAACTTATGTTAGTAATGTTTATAATCTCTTAAAGGGGAAATAAAGTAATGATGATGATGATGACGACGTTGCATTGAACCTTAACTTGCTCTAAACGATAGAACATACGGGCAAAAAATACATGACTTCGTTACAAAAACAAACAACTACCAACGCCTGTGGCTACTGAATAATTCAGTAGGTCAACATGTTTCACCTGTTCATATCACCTTAAACTGATAAATGCACATGGTTATAATGCAGTTTTCTGTTGCAGCAAACAAAGCTTATCCGACCTAAGCTAACATCGTTACTGACTTAACACGTGTCACTAACTAATGCGTTAACTAGCTGGTGGGACAGCAACCTGTGCAACTGCCGTCTCGGTAAGCTTGCACCTAAAGAGTTGCGCCGTAATTACCTGACAATAAATAAAGTTTGACAATCACTGAAAACAAAATGGAATTCAATATAGGCCGAAAAATTAGAAATATTCTTATCAGAAGAATAATGTCATCAAAAGCGTATAGTCCTCCGTGGGTTTGGATAACAACACCACTTCGTCTTGGGGTGGATCGGATCAAGAGGCGAATCGTGTTTTATGGGATTCTAAGCCATTCAGTTTGTTTCTCATTGTTAGACATGAAACCTGCTTCTTGATAGCTTTTCTGAACTAACTGTTTAACTGCACAGAAGATTCAAACCTGTTTCATCGAGCCAAGATACTGGTCCTCTTGGGCTGTAATAGCTCTTGGTCGACCTGAACAAGGTGAAACTGCCATTGTGTTGGAATCGATTCGTCAAGCCGTGACACAACACTTTGTGACAAATTATCTTCTTGTGCAGCTGTCCTTTGGCTTCGTACAGATTGTAACATTCCAACTGCCTTAACATTATCAATTGCAGCCAGATGACGCCACATAATTGTGAAATGAATAAATAGGTCTACAGATTTCCCCTTTCCCGCGTTTCGTCAGTATAGCGGGAAAGATCTGTCTTTACGGTGCGTGAATTTCACGTCGTAAGGTATTTATCCAATCAGAAGTAGTTGGTTAGTCAGTTGAATAAGTAGTGTTATAATCAGTTTCTAGCTTGCTCTCTCACGGTTAGCATCAACTTTTAATTATATAAAACATATCGTTTTTTATAGAACTAAGTCCACGTCCTGCACCTAGAAAGGCGCTGAACTGCTAATGGACACAGGTTAACATTACATTTTTTACTCTGTCAATACTCTATAGCCAATAAATGCTCGCTAACTGCAGTCATAGTATTTATTGTGTTTTAAGGGGGTTGGGGGTAAAAAAAATGACGTATATGAAAGACGCCAATGGATTAACATAATGTGGAGTTTTTTTTTGCAAATGTAAAAATAAAATCAAAGCACAGATTGTGCTGAACGTAGGAAAGTAGACATGAAAGCCTGGTAACCGGGTTGATATCAATTCTTAGTCGAGAAGAGTGGAGGAATGGTGCTTTACATTCCTGTCAAGATTCTGTCGCTTAAATGTCATGGTGTCAATGACATGAAAAGACATAATGCTTTAACTTACTTACATCATCTTTTGAAGAATATGCTATTTTTCTTCTCTTATCCCCTGGAACCACTGGGGTCATGGTGACCAAGTGGTCTTAAGGCTAATCTTACAGGGCACAGTGCCTCTTAGTGCCTAGATTCAAATGCTGCTTGGGCAGATGCTAGTTTGAGAAAGTTTGTCAGTTTGCTTGGCAAATGTCAGTGGTTTTCTGGGGGCACTTTGGTTTCCTCCTCCATCTAAGAACTGACTACCTGGAAATGTGAAAGAGTCTTGACTGGTGCATAAAACATCATTACTCCACTACACTCGGAAACCAATTTGCCAATTTCAATGAAATATGTTTGAATGAATCTTGCTTGATGCAGATTCCAAAGTGACATCTTTAGCAACATTCAATCAATAACGACCATTACAGCAAAAAGGGAAAATGACTTCTGTAGTTTCTGATGACTCATTGATGCAAAAGACACCTCTGATAAGATAAAAAATAAGAGAGTACATGAGAGGACTTTGACCTTTGGCCTTGAACCATATATCAAAATGATCATCATATCAACACCTACAATATTCATGTACATGCCTATTCAAAAAAGTAATAGATTTCAAGATAATTAACAATCTAAGCCTCCTTATACAGTTATGACCTTGACCTATGAACCAATGAACTTGAATCATATATCAAAATGGCTGTTAAATCAATACCTACAATATTCTAATATACATGCCTATACAAAAAAGCTAATAGTTTTCAAGATAATTAACAATTTAAGCAATCTTATGTTGCTATGACCTTGACCTTTGAACCAATGACCTTGAACCATAAATTAAAATCATCTTATCAATACATACAATATTCTAATATACATGCCTATATAAAAATTTAATAGTTTTCAAGATAATTCATAATTTAAGCCATTTTCTGTGGCTATGACCTTGACCTCTGTCAGTGATAAAAAAGAAAAACGATTGCAGTCATGACATAAACATTAAAATGTAAAACGTTTAGATCTGCTGATGAAATTGTGCACTTGTGATACAAATTGACAATTCTGTTCCATACTTAATTCAAAATCTCCATATAACAATAAATTAACAATAATGTTGTAGTTGAAATTGAAATTGTAATCATTATTTACTGGATAATAATCATGTTCTTGAAAATAATTACCGCGTATCTTACTTTGATGTGCTTCTTATGAACTATTCTGAAATAATGCATTCAAAGGTAGTACATGGCAATCAATTATCATGTACTGCTTTGGATGAATGCATTATTTCAGAAAAATTTAAAAGTAGCACATCACATAAGTATATAGCTATTTCATACTTAATATACTAGAAAATGGTCATTATGCGCTTGGCAATATCCACAATGAACTAAACAAATATACCCACCTTGTATTTGAAAATAGTCATCATGGACTTGACAATAACCATTATGTACTATGAAATAACCTTCATGAAATACAAAAATAGCCATCACGCCTTACAAAATAGCCATCGTAGTCTTAACGATAGCCATTATGTACCCTGAAATAACCATCTTTCAATACAAAAATAGCCAACATGCCCTTCAAAATAGCCATCATGGACTTGACAATAACCATTATGTACTATGAAATAACCTTCATGAAATAAAAAATAGCCACCATGCCCTTCAAAATAGTCATCGTGGACTTGATAATAACCATTATGTACAATAAAATAACCATAATGAAATACAAAAATAGCCAATGTGTCGTTGGAATTAGTAATAAGTTACTTATTAAATAGCCATCATGGACTTGACAAAAGCACGATGTTCTTGACAAGAGTCATGTACTTGACATAAGAAAACCGTCTTATTATGTTGAATGATAATTACAACACTTCCCAACGTTATTGATTGTAAATTAGTTCTAGTAATACAATTTAATCATCATTCCTATACTGAAGACATACAAGACTGCTAATCCGCGGTTTCTTTCTAGACTTATATATATATGTGTGTGTGTGTGTGTGTGTGTGTGTGTGTGTGTGTGTGCTGTTATATTGTTGTCTATTCAGATTGCATTACTTCATGTATATCTCATTATTCAGATACGATATCAGAACTAATCTTTGCTGACACAAACATCTGATACGAGGCGCTTCTACATCAACACTGATTTAATATGAATAGTTATGGTATGATTTTTTAAAAATTAACATGTTGTAGATTAATATATGATATATATATAAAATAGAATCATCTTAAAAATATTAATTGTTAATATCATCTCGTTAAATACGTAAAATCGTAAAATATAAAAAATGGCTTTAATCCACCCAAAAACATCATTCAAAAGTGATGTCCCTAAAATTCTATTGAAAAAAAAAAAAAAAAAAAAAAAAAAAAAAAAAAAAAAAAAAAAATTCAAGGTTGTTGTAACGGCATTTAATTTTATATTCGGACAGTTTGTTGTCTACATATGGCAAACATGATCTAGAGTTTCTAAAGTTGTGGATGATTTATCACGTTCATCGACTTACACGTTGCTTACTTTTTGTCATAATGTATAACATAAATCTTTAATTTTGGACCCCGTTGGATTCTGTATACGTCATTGTAAGTAAAAATAAATAAACCTGTTCCAAGGAAAATTATGTTTGGACAATATATATATCTAGATCATTAATATGTAACATAAAACTACTACTCAAAAGACCCTTGTCATAATTCCGTTTTTTATAAACTGCATCTTGTCTGGCAACAGAACGTACATCCTTCGGTCTACTCTGCTGATGTGCCGATTCTGAATGTCACAAGTTTATTATAAATAATTCAAAATCGGCACATGACACTGCAGCTGTAAATTTGAATCAGTTTATGTATTTGCTCGGCAAAGGGTGTAATAATATTCGGGAATTTCAATTTATTTTCGCGGAAAGAGTCATTAGGAAAGGTCAACGGAATTTCCCCCGTTTTTACATACGATGGAATCATGGCTCCAAATCGGCAACATCAGTATTTTTCGGAGCCATGTATTTCAAATCTATAGAAAGGATATGACGTCGATCGATTTCTGTATGTAACTACCTATGGTATCTGTAGCAAATTAAAATTACGTTGATGATGTCAATCTGTCTTATTTTTCGATACTATCACAAAGAGCATTAATTAAAAATTTCCTTGAAACGTTCCATTGTCATGTGCTGATTTTTAATTTCTATTTATAAAAGGCATTCAAAATCAGTTGTCATAGTTGTCATGTGCTGATTTTGAATGCATTATTTTAACAGAAATTCAAAATCAGCACATGACACCACCATGTCGCCTCACTTGCGAAATACGGTAACGTCTTAGTGCTTTCTTATGTGCTACTTTTGAATGTATTATTTCATAAAAATTCAAAAGTAGTACATGACAGCTTCAACCCTGACTTGTTAAAATAATCGGCAGAAACTGGTGTGTACTTATTCTCAGGAACACTTTCAGGAAGTGGAACCATGATATCTACTACAATCTTTTCCACTGACATTGTCAGTTGTTTTGAATGTTTTTTTTTTGTTTTTTTTTAAAACCCGCGTCTTTTGTTAAAAATCTCTGAGGAACAACACTTTCTGCTTATATCTTAGTATAGAATAGGCCAGAAATAACTGTAACTGGCCTTCTTCTAGGTCTTCTTTGTATAACGGATAACTAAATCACCTGTTGTCTTTGATCAATATTAGTTAGTTGAGAACACTTTTACAAAATCTCTCTGGTATTTCCGTACTTCCTAGCCGTAATTTAATTCCATCGATCGCCTTTCTATTGATCAATTTTAATTGCCAGTAAATACTTTGGTTATTGGCTGGTTGTAATGTTGTCAGATCAGCAAATTTTCAGCTATTCACGAAATAAGTCAATGTTATCATCACAGATGATTAATCCATCTCTTAAAAAGTCCAATAAAGTGTTCAGCACTGTATTAGCATATTCGCTGTCCTCGTCGTTGCGTTAAATTTAAAAAAATGAATGCAGACAATTTTACCATCCAGCTTTTGTAATATCAAAAATGAAATACAAATTTAAAATTTTAGATAAAAATGAATGCAGACAATATTTCTTGCCATCCAGCTTTTGTAATATCAAAAATGAAATACAAATTTTAGATAAAAACTCTTACAAGTATTATCGATTTATCAGATAATTTATGCATATTCTATTACTTTAATAATTTGTTTAAAAGTTGCTTTGTACTTTAGAAAAATCTAAATGATATTGGATTGTATATTATAATGAACTTCTGTACAGAAGAAAAATTTCTTGATTGAAGGATTGAAGTTTTTTAAAGTTGGTTATTTCGCCGATGAAAATGTTGATTTATACTTAGGATAGTTGGTTGACAAAAATTATTGCCCTTGAATATTTCACTTCCGCATGGTGGCAGGTGCGTTTCGCGCATGCCGTAACTAATGAAAACATGTAGCGGGATGTTTTGACATCTGAGCAGTTCTATTTTTGCCACATAATTCATATGTCAGTTTAAAAATGACAGCAGTAAATTTAACGCCTGTAATATTTCTGTATCTCTGCATTTGTTTAGGTAAGCACCAACATTTACGGAGCACCGACACGATGAAAAGAGTGGGTTTAGGTAGACTGAAAGAGAATGTCTGCTCCGTAAATGGTTTTTCAGCAGAAATGTGTTTGTGCTGGGTAGCTATTAGCTTAATGTACTTGCCAATTATAACATTAAGTTTACTGATAATGAAACCCTGTGGGTCTTTTTTATATGATGATTGTTTAAAAATTTACGTGCTGTGTTGTTGCTTGTTGAGGTAAGTTAGCTACTGCATGATAGCTCATGATAGATCGATTTGTCATTGCAATAGTAATTGGCTATTTATTGTCTGACATAGCACTACTTAGGCTTACAGGAATTTATTGTGGCAATAGCTATATAGCTTATTTCATTCCAGGGGTATGACATTGTAACAAACATATCATTAAGAGTAAGAGATTTACAGATTTGTCCAATCACTTTTAGGTGTATGTTCACTGTTAGTAAAGGGAATACATATATACTCATATGTGGATGATGTTACTTGTTTTGGTAGTCTCCTTTATGACAGGTGATTTTGATCTACTTTAAGTGTACAATGGTATATGAAATGATGAAAACATTTTATGTTTTTTTTTATATATAAATCTAAGAATCTTGATTTGTTCATAAAACATCATTTTTCCTTGCCACTTATTTTACAGGTACTTATTAATGGCTGATGTGATAGAGTGCAACTACTTATGGATAGGTGCAAATTGCAATGTTAACCCCCAGTATTTTTTCTGTGATATTCAGAATCCATTCATTTTGCAGCTTTTAACACTGAAATGGCATTAGATTTAAATTGCCAGATCTAAAACATGTCATGAAACCTAGCTCACTGGACTTTAACCAACGGTCCTAGAATCGTGGCTTGTTGTCTTAATTGGCTATGTTTTTCTATACATGATGATTGACTCTGTTTGATTTAGAACATTTTTGTGCATGAACTTGTCCACATGAAGCAAATAATTTCTTTAAGCATTTGTGTTATTTTTTCAGTTTCCACCAATTTTGATAAGAAACTAAAATATTATGAAATATTAGATGAAATACATGTACACAGTAGAGAAGCAAGAAGTCCTGATGTGTCACAAAATGCCCCACATTGTAAGAAGAACCTTAGACTATATGCAATGGGAAGGTAAACTCTTCAATACTTTGCATCAAAATCATATTGTGTTTATTGTAAATGAAAATATTGGTTTCATAACAATTACCTTGTTATCTCACCTGAAAAAAAAAATTCAATTTACACTTGGTATTAGCAGTGCATTTATTTATGATGTTGAAGTTTTTAGATGCAGTTATTGTGATTTAATAAGATTAGATGCAGGGACTGATTGAAATTTTCCATAATTACTTTTTACTTGGTTAAATTTTTAAAAAAACTTTGTCAGCCTTTGTCAAGACTTCCCATTTTTTCAGTTAATGCTTAATTCTAATTATTCATATTTGGTAGATGTACTCTTTAATACTTTTAGTCTGTAAACATTTATGCATTTTATGTATATTTAATAAACATTTTTTTGTTGCAGAAATTTTTCTGTCCACTTAACCCAGTCTAGAAAAGAACTATTTTCCAAAAATTTTCAGATGAAAATAGTTCATGAAGATGGATCATGGGATGCAGGGGCACTTGATGTGAATAATTTTTGTAGTGGAGTATTAGAAGGTAATTGAATGTGTTTGGTTTCAGGTTGTTGTTTATCCAATAATCTACTGATCATGAGAGTATTTGGCCTTGAATGAGGAGACTACACAATATTTCATTCCATTGAATATTTCTTACTTGCTTATTACTACTCATTACAAAGAGCATGATGAGGAATTTCTGATGGATTGAAATGTCTATTATCCAGTGAAATGCAAGAATTGAATTTGTTTTAAATGAAAAAGTAATTACAGCAATTTTTTTACAATACATTTTGTGAAGAAATGTCTAAAAATTGTTAAAAATACTTTTTTTAAAAAAAAAAAAAAACTTTTGAACTCAAATCAATCTGTTATTTATATTCTGATGACAAGTTTGATATTATTTATTTTTCACTGATGGAATAGCTCATCATAAATCATACTTTTTATATTTTTCAGGGGAAGATAAATCAGAAGTTATAGCATATTTTGATGGAGATGGAAGTTTAGCTTCTGCTAAAATATCAACACTACATGATGACTTCTTAATTGAGGTATAGGCATTTAAACTTCATTTTAAAATCATATATAGTTTGTCACTAATTGTCAGAATCTTAAAGGGCAGTTTAAAAAACTCTCTCTCTCTCTCTCTCTCTCTCTCTCTCTCTCTCTCTCTCTCTCTCTCTCTCATCCTCTCTCTCTCTCTCCATTAAATTTTTAAAATACATTTGACACTTTTCATACACACCCATACATACTTTTTACAGTCAAAATTTCTTTTGCAGATTTATGAAAGGGTATGGAAATCATCACTTTTCAAAAAAAAAAAAAAAAAAAATCACTTTTTCTTTTGTAAAATACTAAGCTAATAATTTAACTGTGATCCAGAACTTCTTTTGGCAGTTTAAAAATGGCAAACAAATTGTTCAGTAAAGTTATATAAAGTATTTAAATTTCCATGTCTTGAAATGCATTTGCAACTTGATTTGATTTGTATTTGTTTGAGTTATAAGATTCAGAAGCATAGCAATTTGTTTGGATCAAATAGTGATTTGCAGTAATCAATGGAAACTTCTTAAATACCAAATGACTATTGAATTATCCTAGTTTTACTGCAAAGAGAATTTAATTTGAGAAAATATTTATATTTTAATGGCAATATGCACAATTTTTAGCCCTTTATAAAGACATCATATTTTGCTCAGTTTTCTGCAGTTTCTGGTTAAGATTTTGGGGTTATACTTTTGAAATGAATGTTTGTACTTTTTTTAATAGCCTGTTTGGCGTCATAGCAACAGGAAAAAAGATGAGAGAAAAATGGTGATTTATAAAGGAAGAGACATTAAATGGCCATATAACAAGCAGGGAAATGCTCAGTAAGATATATGATATTATTATTATGTTGATATTGTAAGTCTAGACACAAGCTGCAATGGTAGCAAACTTGAAAACACGTTTGTTGTGTCAAAGTTCAGTTGATGGTATGATTTCTCAGTGGGTCTGGCAAAGACTCAAAAATTGGTATTGACTGTTTTTTGTGAGGGTTTTGGCGTCAACTTGTTTCTTCCAGATTGAACCTCTAAATTTTATGGGCATCATAGCTATATCCTATTAGGCATGTCTAGATAAAGGATTCTCACCTTTTATCACTGAAGAGGCAATGTAAACTTAAAAAATGTTTGTAACTTTACCCATAACTGATGAAATCTCAATATAAGTCAAGAAATCATAACTATTACATGTCCATAAATTACAAAATCCCTCCAAGTTTATCAATCAACAATCATTCAGAAGAATATTTTTTGTTGCATTGATTCCAAAAACTGTCATGATGAAGGATAATTTTTTGAAATTATACATATACTTTAATTAAGCTATTAAGACTAACAACACCATGTTTTACGTACTTATTGATAATTTTAGAAGATGATATGTTTTTATTTTAGTATGCATTCTTTATTTTAATTGTAGTCCTAATTTTTGTGGTGCTTTTCATCCTGATAAACAGCATGGATTTGATGAAATTGTTATTGATGATAAATATCTTGATCATCACAATCATTATCAAAGAGGTAAGGTTAATGTTCAAAGTACCCCAAAAGTGGCTTATATATTTTTTTTTTAATGTGGACTCATGTTTTTGATTATGATGTTAATCATCTGTGTATAATGTAGCACATGATATTATTATTCTGTAGACTTTTCCTTCATTGGACACTGTATATACAGAAATATTTCTTGCAATTTTTGCAGTCATCTGCAATAAATGTGAATGCCAATTAAACATAGCTAACCCAATTACACTGTGTGCACTGCGTCTATTCAGGTTGTATCTCAGTGAAAATTAGATTCAGTGTTTATAATTAAATTAAATTAAAGACAGCTTAATTAAATGAGAGCATAAATTTATGCAATTTTTGTTTTTAATAACTTCACTGAAATAAGGTAAAATGATCCACATTAAAAGTAGTTTGTTCTTGTTTACATCACACATACTTTGGCACATGAGTTGAGTCATTGAAAAATAACCTGAATGTAATTTCACTTTTCAACCAGTGAAATTGTTAGAAATTTGTCAATTCATTATTAACAATATATTTTGTTTTTAATTTTGATAAGAAAGAACTTGAAGAACTTGTGAACTTCAAACTTAAACATTTTCCCTGGCCATGCAATAGCAATATTGACATAATGTAATGTTTTCTTGTAACAGGACACCATTCTTAGAATTTGAGATGTAACACGACTTTCTAATATACATGTACATGTATGTGAGCATCACATTTAAGGTACAAATTCAATCCTATTTTGACTTGATATTCAGTTTCAGTGTATATATTGTGTAATGTAAGGATATCTTGATGTATTTTGCCTTTGATCTTGTTTTATTGTCGAGCCTGGCAATGCCATAAGGCGAGACTTGGGTGTTACTTTTCTGATGTCGACAGTGGCGTGTCAACATGTGAAAGTTTATGTTAAAGTAATGCGTTTCTACTCGATCAAAACTAACCAGGCAAGACATTTAAATCTGGAATTCTTGTTTGTTTGTCACACCATGTTTTGGTTGTTTTGACAATTTCCAGGTACAAATTTTATATTTTATTTTAGAACACAACAGACAGAAAAGAGCTATTGGATCAAATAAAATATGTAAAATTATTGCAGTAGCAGATTACAAATTTTACTCTTCCATGGGAGGAGGTCAAATTTATAAAACAGCCAGTTACATTGTAAGTGTACAGTATATTATATTTCATCATTGTTTATAATGCAACATTATTGATACAGTTGTCTTAATGGTTTGCCAATTTTTCTTGACATTATGACCTTTTGAATTTTTCATTCTGAAATTATTGTCCAAGTCAATTCACACAAACGTTTTATCAGAAGTTAGTTAATTTTTGTTGTAAAGAAAAGGTGAAAAGAGATGTCCATCTTTTCTTGGAGTTGAGATCTCCTGAAGGTTTCAATAGGAATTTTAAGTTTGTTGTATTAGTCAAAATTGAAAAAAAAAATGGTAGAAATTATCAACAGTGATAAAAGATGTGCATATTATTGAACATAATTGTAATTATCAAGAAAATAATTATATGAGATCTTAATTCACTGAATTTTCTTTTTCATATAAGTTACTATATAATAATGCACTACCATCATTTGATATCTACATAGTTAAAATGAATACCAGTAAGTTGTTTAAGCTATGCATAGTTGAGACTGTAAAATTTTGGTAAATGGGACATTTTCTGACAGCACAAAGTACTGTCTACTAAGTTATGTTGGGTAGTTACATTCCACCAGCAGTGGTACCCACTCAGGGGTAGAAAATATATAAAAAAAATACCTGTTAAATTTTGATGTGACATATGTGAACATTTCGGAAAATCTTTCCTCATCAGTGACAAAAGGGGGTCTAAAAGTTTGATAGATAAAAAAAAACATAAGCCAAACAGTTGAAAATTACTGAATCTAAACTTCCAAAATTATATGATTCCAAATCCAGCCAAGGAATGCTCTGCATGAGGGAACACATATTAGTTTTGAATAAATTTCAAAAATAAGATGGCGTATATATCATACTACCATATATATAATATAAACTTCTATCCCTGATGTTTTTAATCTGAATTATTTTTGATACACCTTTTGCATATCATTTCTGTCTGTTACAGGTTAATGTGATTGATCAAGCAAACAAAATCTATAAAACAACAGAATTCTTTTCAGGTGATACTGGATATGGATTAGAAATAGATGAGGTAATATTGTATCATTCTCTACCTCAATGCATATTGACATCAGCTTTTGCATAACAGTGTTAAATTCTTACTCTTATTTTACAATAAAGACATTGCATTTTAATTTGACATTTTGAAATCTTTTCAACATTACCTGTAGATCAGGTTATCTGAATATGACAAAATCTCTCTCTCTCTCTCTCTCTCTCTCTCTCTCTCTCTCTCTCTCTCTCTCTCTCTCTCTTCTCTCTCTCTCTCTCTCTGAGAGGGGCAGTTTGGTCTTTAATGTTTTTCACAATCAGAAATGCAAAACTAACTAATGGATACAAGAAATATCAAGTAAATTTATGATCTAGGTTGAACTTGACTCTGTAGCTCATTGTAATACTAAGTTAGTGTTGATCTTTTAATCCTGTTTTGCAGTTAAGAATTCATGATGGATACACTGCTACAGCATCAGGAAGTCTCCATTACAACATGAATAAAAGAGACTGGCAAATTCAACAGCTGCTTGATGTAAGATATACAGTTAATCCTGTCTTAAATTCATATCTTCTGAATTAAGAGGAGTTTTTTTTTTTTTTTTTTTTTTGGACAAGATGGGTGTTTTAGTTGAATTTCAGGTTTTGAAAATTTTGAAAATTTACTAGTAAAATAGTTCAGACTGTATAGGTTTTCAATTTACCCAGTGTTCAATGTTGACGGGTTCCACTATACATGTATATACTTGGTATATCTTTTTACAGTATAAATTAAATTACATGTATTTTCAGGGAATAGATTTAAGGGATATTTGCTTTTAGGGTTAATAACAAATCCCAATTTTATTTTATTTTATTTTTTTGAAACCATTTAAACTAAAACATTTGGTTTGGCAGCTACAGATATATCTTCCAGTGATATTCTTTACCCTATTTTTTCTTTCTTCATACAATTTGAACCTGCTTATAATTGCCACTTGTTGAAACATTATAGTTGTACAGTATCACTGTGTTTTTTGTTTTTTTTTCTCCTGTATACTTTAGTGTGGTCTTAATTGGCAGGTCTGACTGATAAGAATATGCTTTCTATTTTCAGACATTCAGTACAGATGTAGAAACATTTCAGAAATACTGCCTAGCTCATCTTTTTACACATGAATCATTTACTAATAATGTTATGGGCCTAGCTTACATTGCTGGTACCAAGACAACTGATGCTGGTGGAATTTGTTCTCCAAGTAAGTAACTTTTATTTTCTTTTTAATGCATAAACACTTTATTTGATTAAAATAAAAGCAGATAAACTCATTCTAGCTCAAGGAATATTAATATTGTGAAATAGGAGAGTTTATAAATAAAAATCATAAAATGTTTGTATTCATTGGCAGAAATATTAAGATTTTAAAAAAAAAATGTCATGCATATTTAATTTTTATGTAATTACACATTTCCCTGTAGTTTTATTTTTATGGGTTTTTGTCATTATACATGAAATAAATGTATTTCACATTCTATATATATGTGTTGCATAAAAAAGAATTACATGTTTACTATTATGTCTTCCCCCCTCCATCCACCCAAAAAGTTATCTTGGGCATTTCTAAACAGTATGTTTTGTCCTTTGTTTTAAAATTTTATGTTCTTTTTTTTTTAATTATTTTGTGATGTGATGATATTTAGTGAAAAACACTATATGATTTTATTATCAGTTACACTGAAAAATGGCAAGCAGTATTCATTGAACACTGGTTGGACAACTACACTGGATGAGAATGAAAATACTATACTAGCGAGACAATCCGAGTTAGTAACAGCACATGGTGAGTTAAAAGTGTTATTGATTTTTATGCTATGAATCATCAAAATTTTTAAAACTTTATTTTCCTATACACAAAGGGTCATTCCTCCACTTTTGCTGAATTTTGCACAGCAACCTGTGGAAACTGAATATTAAGTACCAGTAAACCAAAATCTTCACCCTAAGTAAAACATAAAATATTTCTAAACTGGACTTATTTTTAGACATAACAATTGTAATGTTTTGTTAATTTTTAATTAACTTGTTTAAACCAAAATCTCTTTTGGTTTGAAAAATATATCTGATCTAGAAATATTAATTTGGAAAGTTTTGATTTTTAATATGAATATTTTTCATCTCCATAGTATATATTTTTTTTTTCATCTACCAGCATATTTTTGTGGAATAAAGTGAAAAAAAAGCCATTTTGTAGGTGGATAAATTCATTGTAAATGTAAGGTAGTTACTAATAATATCTTAGTACTGTATATAGCATCTGCATATTAAGTGATGTTTGTTTTGGTCATCATAGTTCTTTTAGTATGAATTAAAAAAAAATTTTATTGCCATGTTTACTGGTTTATATTATGTATTAACATTTTCTCTGTTTTTTTTTTAATTTCATATTTTTCTACCTTACCCATACAAAATGGATTATAACAGAGTTTGGTAAGTTTTTTTCTTTCATATTTCTGTCACTTCAATGGAAAAAAAAATTATAATCTATTTCTTTTAAGATTTTGATAGTCAAGAGTAAAGGTTAGCTACCTTGATGTTTAAACAACAGCTCCTATATTCCTATATCTTGATTATTAAGGTTATGTGTAATTGATATCATTGATATTATCAACTGTAAAAGTCCCTCATTTCATCAGTGAGAACCTAATTCAATCCTTGGATAACATTGATAATGGTAATATAGTGGAAACACATCCTTGGACTAAACGAATACATGAGTTTTATTTTTATGCAACATTTCTGACTGATATTTACTAAATATCTATTCACTTCAGGCAAAAAATGATTGTGGGCTTTATTATTCATTTCTAACAAATCTTGTGCTTATCGGTTAGTTAAACTAAAAACTATTACAACCCTCGACTGTAATATCTGAAGACAAGAGATCCCTGGGACTAATAACCACTTTTATTAAAATAATATTCATTAGATATGATAACCAGAAAAATATTGATTGAATATGTTTAGTGCAAAAAAAAAAAAAAAAAATTGATGATTACTGCAAAATTGATTTTTTATATTCTTGTAATTCTTTTATTCCAGTTAATTTTTATTGAATTGCAAGGAATTTAAATATCATTGGATAATATTTTTTTACATATAGGCCATAACTGGGGAAGTGAACATGATCCAACATCAGGAAGTTGTGCACCTGGTTCAATTTTGGATGATGGAAAATATCTGATGTACCCCTATGCTGTATCTGGTGAAGACGGAAATAATAATGTAAATATTTGTACTTTTATATAAAGTATAGAAATATAAATACATTTAGAAACAAATGTCCATATATAACATATTTTCTTTTGACTTATCGGTATATATATATATATATATCAGGGCTCCACAAACGCCGGTAAGGTCAATCGGCGGTAGGCTAAGGGTACATCAACCCACCCGCCCTCCCAACGAAAGGCAAAAGGTACCCCCCCCCCCCCCACACACACACACACCCACACATGCCCCGCAACAATTATGTTTTTTGATAAACACATCAGATAGGTATAATAAGAAATAAACATTAAATTTTATTTGAAAATATGGTGTTAACGTATTGCTTTTTATCTTTCCTGAACTGTCCAATCATTGTCAATGCAACAAATTAAACTGAATTCTGTTTGGTACATCGGGATATCTGTTGTTTTAATTATAAATTATAAGTCGATGTGTGACAATGTCGCATATATAGATAAATGTTCATAAATACCGCTTATTAATATCTTGCAAAAATCCCATCACTAGTTACTTTAAATAGATCGACATATAACAGATACAAAAACCACGTGTAATGCCGTGATCATGTTGGTAACCCGAAAAACGGTCGTTATCAATCTAGTCAGCTCATGTATATAAAATCCAGGGGAGGTTATTAACTATCTATAAACTGAATCGATCAGGCATGTGTATGTGTTTGTATACTCTAGTAGAAACGATGTGAACAGGTGAAGCCACTAAAAATCAATTGACTTGTAAGGTATTAAGTAATTACCTGTGAATAGGGAAGTTCAGTGAATCGTGACACTGTCCTGAGTAATTTTATTTCTTAACAAGCCGGCATTATAAAATTTTTAATCAGATTTTGTCTTACTGTTACCACAGGTAATTGTGGACAGGATTGTGTTATTTTTGTTTAATATTATGATTTTTGCATCAATCCTCAATGCCTCCGACGAATAAATTCCATAATTACTGAAAAAACCCATTTAAGACAATACCCCAGTTGAATGGTACATAAAAAAAGAAGTAATTATGAAATTTATTCGTCGGAGGCATTGAGGATTGATGCAAAAATCATAATATTAAACAAAAATAACACAATCCTGTCCACAAGTACCTGTGACTGTTACAGGGAAAAAGCGGATTCGGATATTTTCAATCGGCTTTTTTAAGTTTGAATCGGCGTTTTTTGCCAAAATTCAGCGTTTGTGAAGGCCTGATATATATATATATATATATATATATATATATATATATATATATATATATATATATATATATATATATATATATATATATATATATATATATATATATATATTTATTTATTTATTTATTTATTTATTTATTTATTTATTTATTATCCCAGCATCCTGCCATGTACATCATCCTGGAAAGCTATTGCTGTCACCCCAACATCCTGGTCAATCTATCCTGCAGATCTTTTGCGGTCACCCCAGATTCCTGTCCAGTCTATCATGGAGAGTTATTACTATCATCCTAACATCCTGTCCAGTCTTTCTTGGAAACTTACTATTGGTATCCCTAAAGTTTTTATCTAGACTTTCATCTAGAGTTGTTAATGTCACCCCAACATCCTCTCTAGTCTGTTCTGGAGAGCTGTTGCTGTCACCCCAACATTCTGTCCAGTCTGTCCTAAGGAGTGATTACTGACACCCTAACATTCCATCCTGTCTATCTTAAAAAATTACTGCTGTCAGTCTAACATCCTGTCCATTTCATCCTCAAGATGTTTAGCCCTCACCCCAGTATTCTGACTTGTCTATCCTGAACAGCTATTACTGTTACCCTTACATTCTGACCAGCCTATCATGATAGATTTAAAGCTGTCTTACCAAACCTGTCTACTCTGTCCTGGAAAGTTATTGCTGTCATCCACACATTTTTCCCCTGGAGATCTATTGCTGTCACTCCAATATCCTGTCCAGTCAGTATTTAAGAGCTATTGCTGTCACCCCAACACCCTGTCTAGTACATCCTGGAGAATTAATGCTGTCATTCTGGTTGCTGTACAGTCTATCCTGAAGAGCTATTGCTGTCACTCCAATATCCTGTCTAGTATATCATGGGGATTTTGTGCTGTCGTCCAGATTGCTGTATAGTCTATCCTGAAGAGCTATTGCTGTCACCCAAACATTTCATTCTGTCTTTTATAGAGGAGAGTTATGTCAGATGTCAAATATTGTAGACATAAATTGGCAAGTTTCTGTGATAAACCTGTGCCCTTAATACTTAATTCACCTGAATATTGTAGACATAAATTGGCAAGTTTCTGCAATAAACCTGTGCCCTTTATACTTAATTCACCTTTTTTAAAGCTGAAATTTCTCACTGAACTTGTTGATTATAAAGAAAATTGTAACAAAAATGATGTCATTTATGTATTAATGGAACATACAAACACCATGTTTTCAAATATTTTATTCTGGATAGTGCTTACCTGAGCAGACACGGTGATTTAAAGTGAATTGATGTCAAGCCCTAGGCTTTGAACATCTACACCAGTGATTTATAATATAGTTTTGGATTCAAGGTTTTTTATGGACTAGAACATGTAAACAAAACTAACAGATCTTTAGAAGCTAAGCTTTAAAAACACACAAGTTTTGTCGTACACATAACATGAGAGTGGGGGCATTATGGTCTGCAATCCTGCATTTAAAAGTTTTGAATTTCTACAGGCAAGATGCACTAGTTCTACTGATAGTTCTTGATAAGCTTGCTTAACCATGTTAACAACAACTTTATTTAGTCTAAATCAATACATATTATTTATGTATATACTGGTATATTATTAACAAAAAATATGTACTAATTATAATGTATACTTGGCTGTAAAACTAATGATGTATCAGCAATATTTCACACAGCTAGAATACTGTATTACTTCTAGCTGACATAGATCTTGTGTACAAGGTAAAGTTTTATTTTTTTTATTTTTCAGAAATTTTCTTCATGTAGTATCAATTATATAAAGCAAGTCTTGAATGTCAAAGCTCAGAGTTGTTTCTCAGGTAAAGTAGTGAAAAAAAAACAAACATTATTATGTACATGAATGTCACCTGCTTAGCATACTGTGGTTACCATTAATGAAAAAGGGTTAGGTCCACAAGAAAATCTGTGGACTCTCAACACTTATAAATCATATGCTAAAGTAATTGATACAAGTCTCTTGTAGAAGACTGAGAACTAAGTTGACCTTAAGAAATATTACTTGAAATTGTAATTGGAAAATATATGTTAAGAATAAAACATGTATATTGTATGTTAATTGGTGTATTGTCAAAAAAATAAATTAATAAATTCAGGTTAGTTTAAATATGTATTAAGAACATCAGAAACACTAGAACTACTACTAACTGTAGTATATAAGCTTTTTACTCTAGGTTGGAAAGATTGAGTGATTGAGGCCTTCATACAATTTACAAAATTTGATTTAAAATAATTGTTTCTTTTGGTTAAGCAAAGGTGTATTGTTGTCTGACATCATTAATCACATTGCGGTACCTGTAAATCTCAAATTTATGTTAGACAGACACATGATAAAAATGATACACCCTAAAGGAGCAAAGTATTAAAATTTATCATATTATTTTTACAGTTGCTGAAGAGGAGTCAGCATGTGGTAATGGTAGAATAGATTCTGGTGAACAATGTGATGGAGGATATCTGGGAAAATACAAACTTGATCCATGTTGTAATTCAGACTGTACTCTGGCAGCTGGCGCCATTTGTAGGTTTGTATCATAAAAGTTGGTTGTTGTTTGTACCTTAAGAATAGATGTTTAACTATAAACCATTTGTGTAGTTTGTCAAATTGTCCTTCTTATAGATAATTCAAAAACAAGGTTACCTGTTTATATTGGAGAATTTGTTCAGCAAATTGACAATACAGCAAAACTGGTACAAAAATAGCACATTGTCTAATAAAAAATGGCAGTCCTAAGGCTGTAAGGCATTTTAGTGAATAACTAAAGGCAAAAATTATTATAGGTACAGTTTGCTCAATAAGAAAATGGCTTCATAAAATTCTTGTATAATCCAAGATTTAGAGTTATACTTTTGTTTAGATGCTATTCTTCTACACATGGACATTGTTTATTATTTAATAATTAAGATGTATGTAAACATACTCTTGGTATTGTTTTGTGCTCCAAGTATAATTTTTAAAAATTTTCCTTTATTTTTCTTTACAGTCCAGTTAATTATCAGTGCTGTTCCACAGATTGTCAGATGGCAGCTAACCTGGTCTGTGAAGGAGGAACTCCATTAAGCTGTAAAAATCCATCTTTATGCACATATCCTTTAATGACTTTGGTTGTCATACATGTATTGTACATTGTGTTTAGGTCTGTAGCTATGGCAACAGTATCCCTTTTAGCCATCACATCTTGTTGAATTCATAACATCCAATTTATGATTTATAATTTATTTTTCAACGTGCATGCTGAAATTTTAAATAGTAAAAGGTAAAAAAGATGGGGAGGGGGGGGGGGGGGAGGTGGTGGAGACATATGGAAACCTGTTTGAGTTAGTTGTTTCATACAGATTTGCATTATTTTGACCTTAACTCTTTCTACTGGATCATCACTGACTTGTCCAGCAGCTACCAATAAACCTACTGGAACAGCTTGTATAGAGGAGTAAGTATATATCAGTTACCTGACTTAACAACAGTACATCAAATACATTGTCAAGTTTCAGATCAATAAAATAAAACAAACATACCAGTCCTTGTCCATATCACAATCCCAAAAACAAAGTAAAAACTTTGCAAACTGGCAAAATAGGTGATACACGTGAACTTCCATCAAGGAAGTGAGGCCAGGTGCTCCGGAAGGGTAAGCACCTCCTGTTTAGCTAGCTACACCCTGTCGCGTGCAAGTCAATTTTGAGAATGAAAGGAACAAAGAACTATGGTAAGTCAAATATATCCAGTATAAGTTGGGATACAGTGACTACATACTTATCAACAATATTGTGATGAAGGCCATAAAACTTTTTAAGGGCCCTGATTAGCCTAGGCTTGCAATATCCTTGTGTCAACAATTTAATTGTAAGTAATTTGCTTCGTTGCAGAAAGTTCCCATAGTGAGAACAAGCTCTATCGTACCGTATAACTGTGAAACATATACACCATACGCATGAGAAGCAGGGATATTACTGCAAAGAAACGGAAAGTTGACAGTAGAAAAATTAAAGTCATCACGTTTGTCGTATAGCTTCAGATGTAACCTTTCATGGGTGTCATAATTGAGGTATAAGTCCAAATATGAAGCAGAACATGGAGAATCTGTCGTGTCTTTTATTTCAAGCTCACTTGGATAGATGACATTCACATATTCTCCAAATTTGTGATTATTTAGAGAAAGAACGTCATCTATATATCTGTATGTGTAGTTGAATGATTTAGTCTTTTTTCCAGATTTGACAAGGTTCTGTAAAAATTCTGATTCATATGAATAAAGAAACAAATCAGCAAGTAAAGGTGCACAGTTTGTGCCCATTGGTATACCGATTGTTTGTTGAAAGATAATATTGCCAAACACAACAAATATGTTGTCTATCAAAAACTCTAACATTTTGTTGATGGTATCTTCAGTATATTTTTGTTTGCAGTCTGTATGGTGTTTTACAAAATAACCAGAATCCCTGTTGAGCACTAGATATTTATATCTTGGTTTACCGTTTTTGTAAAAAAATGAAAAGTGAATGATTTGTTTTAGACGTTCTTTCAATTTAGCATGAGGGATAGTGGTGTAAAGGGTAGAAAAATCAAAAGTTTTTATACTTTTTACCGGAGATAGAGTATTAGAGACAAAATGGTCAAGTAGTAGAATTTTTGAGAATCCACATTTGGTTGATGCCAGATGTAGAATAGACTCTATCTGAATAAGTCTGAAGGCCATCTTTGACGACTGTCAAAATTTGTGTTAGAATTACTGATAATGATTTAGTAGTACATTTAGAGGAGCCTGCAATATATCTTTCCTTGTATGGATTTTTGTGAAGTTTTGGAATCCAATACAAGTAAGGCAGGTCAAGTTCTTCCTGTTTTAAATTGATACCAAAAGACTCAAGGACTCCCCTATGATTGGAAAGAACTTCATCTTTTGTAAAATTAGTTTTGGTATAGGTAGGATTCTCTGATATACTATCTAAACCAAGCTCCTTAATAAGACATTCAACATAGAATTTCTTACAAATGAAAATAATGTTATTAGAAGCTTTATCAGCAGGGACAACAACATACCTGTTATGTATGTCAGTAAGGACTGCAGAAACCTCAGGGTCCCTGAGCACTAAAGAAGGTTTAGTACCCATAGACCCATTAAGTTTTGCAATCCTTGACTTGACAAAATTTCTAATTGTCCTTATCCAGTCGGATAAAGTATCAAGCTCTACGTCTTCTAATTTAGCCCAACCTCTAGGCATACTCTTCAACAGAATCCATAATAATTTTGAAATTCTGTCCCCAAGTAAAAGGTTGAGTCTCCCTGTATTTAGGGCCTTTTGAAAGAAGACATCTTAATTTAGTATTCTCAATAATATTGAGATCACCTGTTACTACATGCCCAGCTGGTTTATAAATATATGGGGACGCTGAGCAAGAGCAGGTAGGTGGAGTAAAGTTATGAAAATTTAGGCACTGCAAAGTATGTTTATAGTTGAAAATTTTGGATGCAATGGGTTTATTGTAGGAGTAGGAAATTAGAGGTGGCGAGTTATATTTGAAATAAGTAGGGACTTTAGATTGTACTACTTTGTTAAGTAGTATATTAGAAATATTAATAGCATCTATGCCTTTGTTTGCATAATGTAATTTAAGAAATTGGCGACGGTTGTCGTCCTGTATATTGTGTTCCTGAGCAGGTTTAAATAACCTTTTAAATGCAATATCACCTCAAATCTAAGTCATTATATTCATCCAGATGCTTTAAAAATATACTCCCTTTTGGGACACTGATTCTTGGCTGGAGAAAAAATGTCAAAATATTAATTCAGGCAACTGTATACAAGTTTAAACTAATTCTATCATTCATATCCCTTCTAGAGAGATATCATACACTTGCATTGAAATGCATGTTGGTTTTAGAATTTATTACAACATTTCTTGTAAGTTTTGTCCGAAGGATGCCATCTTAAATCTAAGGTGAACAACCTTATGATAGTGATATTGGTTTTCGTGTGCGCTTGCATGAACAATCATTCATGAATGGTTTGAGGTGAAAGCGAAAGTGTACATACAATGTCTTGAACAGACCCAAGGTAAAGATGAAACATCCCATTTCAATACTTCTGATGCTTGAATGGCTTTAACTCCAATGTCAAGATTTTTACTTTCTATTTAGCAAACATTGCTGATATGATTGAGAAAACTAGAGTACCTAGAGAAACTAACTTTATTGTGTTAAGTAAGGTCCAGAGATGACAGAAAACACTCTTAATTGTGTACAGTTGGTTAAAAACAGATTTAGATTACAAGCCAAGCTTTACCTTGTTCTATTGAAATTAATCTTTTAATCAGATAGTGAAAATTTGGGAGATTCTGTACATTGTTACAAATAATTTACCCATATATTTTGCAGTACAATAGCATTGCTTACATATTGTTCATGTTCTGTGGTGTGTTATATTGTGTTTGAGGAAAGTTGTGAGTTAGAAATTTCAAGGTGTAGTTGTGTTTCTTTGTTACAGACGTTTTTGTATGTGCATTGTGTTCAGCATTAATGTTTAATTCATATGTTCTCCTTTTACCTAATTATTTTACTTCTAATTTTAGTGGTTCATGCCGTGATGGAGTTTGCATTGCATTTTGTGAATACATTGGGAGGACATCTTGTGCATGTGATAACTGTAAGTTACAATTCATTTGTACATTCAAGGAGAGAGGGAGAGAGAGAGAGGGAGAGAGAGAGAGAGAGAGAGAGGTGTTTGAAGAGACAAAGTTCTGTAGACACGAAAAAGCATAAGAGCTTGATCTGTTGAATAAAGTTCACATACCTATTTTCATGAGTTTAGTGAAATCTGTAACATTTGATGGCAACAAATTTTGTTACAGGTAATATATCCAGGTTCCATGAAATTTTGGTTCAACTTTTTTTAACATAACAAAACCATGAAATTTTAAAACCATGAAAATTAATGATTGACAAACACCTGATTGGCCTCTTTAGAAGTTAGCTGTTTTATATTGGCTGTGTGATAATTTTGTTTACATGCATGTATTATTTGCTTTTAGTGGCGGACTCTTGTAAGCGCTGTTGTCGTGATCCCAATGATGGTAATCGGTGTAAACCATATAACTCAACATTAACACTATCAGATGGAAGAACATGTATACAGGGGTATTGTAAAAGTGTAAGTATTTCTTTGAAGTCAAATAGTAGTACATGTATTTTGATAACCACAGATACCAGGTATGCTAAAAACCAATGAGCAAGCAAGAAACAAATCACATCAATAGAAAACCCCAAAAATAACGAAGAAAATGCACATTGGACTTTTCTTAAGATGATGTAATTTTTAGGGTGTTCAAGTGAAACAGATATTCCTTCAAATAATTTTTGTCCAGCCTGGCATCGCCATAAACAAGACTTAGGTGTTACTTTTCCGGTTTTGGTGGTGGCGGCTTGTCAAAATGTGAAAGTTTATGTTACATGTACTTACTACTCGATCAAAAACTAACCAGGCTAGACATTTAAATCCATTGAATTCTTGTGAAAAGGGTTTAAACAGCACACCACTTAACCGGTTTCCCTTAGTGCATGGGTGGGAGGTTTTGGAAGATGTTTATTATATTTATATTATATAATATATATATTAAAATATATTTTTCATGATGTCATTTTACTTCAGTAGTTGGAATAATGTTATTTTATTAGAAATATTGAACTTATATGATTCCATATCTCGTAAAAATATTTTTCACAAAGTTATCAGATATACATGTACTATAGCATGTTTGTGAGTCAGTTCTTTAAACCTCTTGATCAACATGGCCTCCTTTTGATTGACTAGATGTGCTGGAAAGTTATTACATTTAATATTATACTTTTCTGTTGTATGCAGATGGGGTTTTAAATAAAGCCAATGCATTTATTACATATATCATATATTTTACAGGGTGTTTGTATTAAGACAGAAAGTAGTTTGGTTGAGAGATTTTGGAGTTTGATAGATAAATTAAGTTTTGATTATGTAGGTAAGTAAAAAATGGTTCCCATGAAAATATACACTTATATACATAAATCCAGTAGAGAACTGATAAACTTAATAGAAAGAAAATTATAGCAAGAACAACCTATTATATACATGCATGGCTGTAATTAAAGGACTACTTGGATGTAAAATTATACTGCTGTGTAACACTGGTTATTTATTTATTTATTTAATGGAAGTTATTATTTGTAAATTAAAAACTAATACTAGAGATACACCTGTAAAGTTACTTTTCAATCAGCAAATTAACACCATTTTCACTAAAAACAAATGCAGAAATGACTTGGTTTTTACTGTCTAAATTTGTGAAAAATCAGGGGTTTTGATTTTGACATGTCTGGTCTTAATAGAGAGGTGGTCACTACTGTAGGTTTTACTGTATGTTGCCTTATGTTTTTCTTATAAGTCAATTCAATCATTTTTTTTACCTTATTTTATAAATTTGTCTTTCAATGGCTGTAAAGCAGCGACATTTTACAATAACTTGCTACAACAATTGTCCTTTCGACATTAAACTTATTTTTTTAAAGTGTTGCCTTTATAAATGGAACTGGACTCTTTTCCATACAAATAAGATGTCCTCATGACATTGAATATTTATGATTTAACATTTATATAGAATATGATTATTTGATAATTGTTTTTATATTTTCAGCTGAGACATTCAAGACAAATATGGTAGCTTTTATACAACTGTTTTCATTGTTCTTGTGGTTTCCCATAGGATGCTGTGTGTGGTGTAAGGTATGATTGTACTTTCCTGCATTTCAAATAAGGAAAACCCTAAAAGAATGATACTAGATCTTCTGTCAGATAGACTAAATTTCGTTTTCTCCATGTATAATTTATTGAAAAAAAAAAAAAAAAAAAACAAAACAAACAAACAGGAGAATTAATTGATTGGCAGTTACTTCAACATATTCAGTTTTAGTTATTGACTTTTGTTAATTTAGGTATTTTATTGTGCAGGAAAAATAATAAAAATATATATGTGGTTTCTACAGGCAGTGATAGTAAAATAATAGTCAATCTCTCAGATTGAAGAAAACAGATGTAGAAATCTTGTTAAGTTATAGGTTTATATTTTTGTTTTGATCTTGGGCATTTTTTATTTAACACTTACATCATTTTTATGTATTTGATTTCTGTGTATTTTATACATATTTAAGTTTTATGTATTTTATTTTTATGTAATGCTATTCCTGTTTTAGGACAAGAGATCAAAAAAGAAAATACGAAGAGACCATGATGTTCGTACGAGACCGGTAAATTTGATTAATTAATATATTTATGAAACCATAAATATATTATAAAAACAAAAATTGTGAAAATTAAGTTAATTTTTACTTTATAAATGAAAACTAAAATTCTAAATAAAATCAAAACAGTAAAGTACACATCCAAACAAAAAACAAAATACTGACAGTCAGGTACAATATGCCTTTGACCCCCTCTTAAAAAATAATTTGCTAATATTGAAACATAAAATTGCCCTTTTACATGATTAGATAATTTGTAATTGAACATTGATTGTTAAACTTCATGGCATACAATACATAGAAAGTGAATCTTGTTACTGGTAAGTGTGTGAAAATATTGGAGTTCATTTGTCAATAAAAAATAATGAATTATGTACAAATGGTTTACATAGTACATGTACTTATTATATGTGAATGAAGAACACCAAAAACAAAGATTAAAGATGAAAAAAACCCAAACAAAACAAAACAAAAAAACAAAAAAAAAAAAAAAACAAAAAAAAAAAAAAAAAACAGTGCACACATTTTGATATGGCTTATTTTAATCACTGGAATTTTAACAAGCACATGTCCTGAGATTAAATCACAAAACAGTATACAGTTATGTTAACAAACTACTTTTAATATTGTTTCACTTATTTAAACTATTTTTCAAAATACTCATCATGACCTAGGTATGGAAGAACAGAAATGAGTTTAACTTTCTTGCTATTATAGAATGATATCAAAATGTGAGAGATGGTTTTAAGGACAAATCATGTAAATTGAACTTTAAGGTGGCCATAACATATAAAGCAGTTGGTTGAAATAATTACTTTCTATTTCTATTCTTTTTTATTATGTGTTTTCAGGATCGATTATTAATTTACGATGAGGATCGCAGGAAACAAAACAAACCAAAACATGGTTTTGGAAGGAATACTCTAGCTCCATTACGTCCAATGAACTTACGACCTATTACCCAACCTCTTACTCCATATTACAACAGACCAAGTAGTGCAGCAAGTCGTACAAGTAGTTCCCGTAGAAACCGAGTGGTACCATTACCTAAAAAGGTGGCAGGTGGGGGTAATAGGGTTGCTGATGCCAGCAATGATGGACAGTAAATCATTATGTGTTTAATGGTATGGTAAACAGGTAATTGTTGATAATTGTGTATACTCAGCAAGTTTTATTGTGGTTTTTGGGGCAATTTATTTTTTTTATACAACATTATTGTTTGTTTTGTCGGAGAAAAAGTTTGGAGTGCTCTTCTTTGATTCAACATCAACAATACAGTTTTACCTTTGATTTCAATGTAAATGCAAATAAATGTTAAATGACTTTGTATGTTTGTGGAATGGGGTGGGGGTAAGAGTATGTGTATGTGGGATTAGGTTTGGAGTATGTTTTTGGACAGGTTGGAGTTATAAGGTATGAGTGTTTGGGAGGAGTGGGAATATGTGTATGTGTAGCTTATATATTGAGCTCAGGTGAGAATATTTGTGTAATGGGAGTGTATATGCAGTTTGGTGGTACAGTGTGTGCGGTGTACTGACCATAAGTGTTTAATATTGAAATGTTATAATTCTCAAATTTCAAGTACAGCATAATTATATATCTTGTGTTAAACCAGATAATATGTATTTGTGTTTTTATATGTCCTGTATTTTTAAAACAAAGAGAAATTGAAGTAAATGTGGGGTGATCCTCTGGAATTCAGTGGTGCATTGGTAGTTGATATATACTGTAAACATATCTTTTTTCATGTCACTTTATTGAAATACCACTACTGTTAATTTAGTATCTTCAAAATGCCTCTTTAAAGTTATTAACAAAGTAATTTTTGTCAAGTAACTTTCTTAGTATTTGTTGCCAAGTTACTTACTAAGTACTTATTGTCAAGTTTATTTAATAAGTCACTTGATATCAAATTACTTTATAAGTACTATTTAGTTGCCAAGTTTCTAAGTATGTAATGTCAAGTTATTACTTATTTTTTATTGTCAAGTGTCTCACTAAGTACTTGTTGTCAAGTTACTTTTATATTTTTGGTTTTACCAAATATTTTTACCAATTACTTCCTGTCAAGGTACTAAGTAACTAAGAAGTTGCCAAGTTACTAAGTACTTGTTAATTACCAATTTCTTCCTGTCAAGGTACTAAGTAACTACAAAGTTGCTAAGTTACTAAGTACTTGTTACTTACCAATTACTTCCTGTCAAGGTACTAAGTAACTACGAAGTTGCTAAGTTACTAAGTACTTGTTACTTACCAATTACTTTCTGTCATGCTACTAAGTAACTACAAAGTTGCTAAGTTACTAAGTACTTGTTACTTACCAATTACATCCTGTCAAGGTACTAAGTAACAATGAAGTTGCTAAGTTACTAAGTACTTGTTACTTACCAATTACTTCCTGTCAAGGTACTAAGTAACAATGAAGTTGCTAAGTTACTAAGTACTTGTTACTTACCAATTACTTCCTGTTAAGGTACTAAGTAACTACGAAGTTGCTAAGTTACTCAGTACTTGTTACATTGCTTCCTGTCAAGGTACTAAGTAACTACGAAGTTGCTAAGTTTCTAAGTACTTGTTACTTACTAATTACTTCCTGTCAAGGTACTAAGTAACTACGAAGTTGCTAAGTTACTAAGTACTTGTTACTTATTAATAACCAAGTACTTCCTGTCAAGTTACTTAAGTCTTTATTGTTACTAAGTTTTGACTGTTGGTGAATATAAAGCTATAATACCATATTATTGGACAAGGGGATTTTTTGTGTTGGGTCATTGGTTTATTGGGTGTGGTTAAAGTTTGATGTTAATGATTATTTTTTAATCCTATTATCTAATCAGTTATAGCTGTATAAAGTTTGTGTTACCAAGTAATGGTCATTTCTATAAAAAGTATGAAGTAATATCTTAGGATTTTTTTGAGGATTTTTTGTGTTTGGAATATTTTACATTGAATTTATAAATGATGCCATCACCTGACTTTTAGTTAGGCATGACAATTTAGGTCATGCATTATGCACCATCAAAATAGTCATATAAACATTTAGTTTTATGTCAAAAGATAGATTGAAATATATCTACATGCTCAATGTATGATTCTGATGATCTTGAATTGTTTTTGTTGAAATAAATCAAGAATTAACCTTTCAGTTCAAATATCAGATCATTCCGGTGATGGTGTACTAGTGTACATTAAAATAAAATTATTTACTATATTCCATAGTTACATCTTTTTTTTATGTCAATTATGAGAGGATTGAATTTCACTATTCTTGTGAGTTTGTGAATACATGTACTATGAAAATTTCAAATATCAACAGAAATTTTTAATATCCAAGTCAGAAATACAGTGTTACTATTTTTTCACAAAACAGAATTACATGTACATGACATTTTCTATCAGTGATTTTTTTTTAAATTACAAATCCATGAATCTGTAATCCCACTTGCCTTTTTTAATGAATCAACAGTACCTACAGGTTTGAAATTATTATTATTTTTTAAAATTTATACTTATGTATAAACTACATGCAAATGTCTTGACAAAATGTGAATTCTCTTGAAAATTATTTTAAGTGCTTGAAGATAAGTTAAGAAATAAGCTACCGGTATATAATTATTTTATATTTATAATGCGATATTAGTAGGTAACATACTATTTAATCTTTTAGATTTAGTTTTAATAAGTTTTTACCCTTAAATAACAGCATTAATTTTTTAAAGTCAGATTTTTGTCCGACAACAATATGTGCAGGTATTTTTAATGAAACTGTTGATATTTTTTAATATGCTTTTTTTTTTCTTAGAGACAAGCAATACAATGTAAACATATACTATTTACTTTTAAATAACTTATTTCTGATGTAATATTTTTGTATTATAATACACATAAAATTAAAATCTAAATTTGGAAGCCCTGCATAGTGTTGGCACCTATATTTTTTGAATACTTTAAATTGATTCACTTTCAAATAATCAAACTTTATAAATGTGAATTTAAAAAAAATTTTTTTTCATTTGTACTTGTTATTTGCATTCAAAATGTGCATACAATATACTTGTATTGGTATTTGCTTGATTACTACATGATGACCACATTATTATCACATGATCATCACATTACCACAGGATCAGTATCTCTAATTATTAATGTTTGTATGGAACAAAATGGAACATATTTATTTCTAATCAATTCCTAGAATGACACAGCTTTTATGTATTTGCCTTTTCAGTATTTGCAATATGTATTCCATTTCCATTGGAAATAATTCTTCTGTACAAACTATGGGGCATGTATCACATGAAATGCGATGTATCACATGAAACATGAACCCTTTTTCATGTTTTGTTTCTAAAGAATAAATACTATATAAAATTTGTTAGTAGACGTTTAGGTGAATTTATATTATTAGGGTACGTTAAAGGATATTTTTGCTCAATTTTATTTTTTTTTTATTTTTTTTTTTTTTTGAAGAATCTTTTAGATTTATACATTTTATATTTACATGTTGATAATACATGTTTATGTATCAACACTCCATCTTATATTCTGTTGATTTATAATGGTAGAATGTGATATTTTTCTATATTTTTCTTACTACAGTAATTTCAAAAGGAGTTTTTATCACAGGCACTCGTTTCGATATTTTAAAAAAATAAAACCCCTTGACCCTTATGTTAGAGTCAAGAGGTTTTATTTTTTTAAAATATTGAAACAAGCGCCTGTGGTTTTTATGTCTACAAACTTTTTATAGTCTAGCTGCAGATGTATCTATACTCCGTCCATGACTTTTTGTAGTAGACTAGTTTTATATCTACAGAACTTGTATGGTCTAGATGTATCTATTACTCCATCCGTGACTGTGGTTTTATAGTTATCAACATTTAGGTGTTGAGAGGTATACTCTATTAACTTACTTTTCTAAAACTTGTTTTGTGTTTAATCGAGAATTAGTAAGATTTTATTATATATTTTTGTTTTGGTTATACATACAATATTGATATTTATATAAATGGAATAAATGGTAACTTTTTATATAAATTGACCGACTTTGTTTTAATTAACTGTGAATACTGTAACTGATTTTCTGTTATTTATTTTCATCTAATAAAAATAAGAAGGTAAGACTGAAAAAAGTTTGAACTGGACCCAAGTTTCACAAGCATCCACTTGATTGAGTGTACATTCAAATATTTACATTTTTCTCATCAATATTTAAAAAAAAAGTTTAATGAAACAATGGTTTGTTTTGTTTGTTTTTTTTTTTTTTATTTTAACAAACCTACATTAAACAATTTAAATATAACATTAGATATTCAAATTTAACTGTGTTATGTCTTTAAAAATTAACATTAAAATATTCCCTAATTTGAGTTGAGTGTATACTCAGTTTAGTGAATGATAGTGAATCTGGGGCCAGAAATAGAGCTGATATTGTTAGCAAGGGGTCTTAGTAGCCTATTGGTTTAAAACATGCACTTACAGCACCTTTCACCACATAGGTTTGAATCCCACTTAGGCAGATTTTTGTTTAAGGTAGTTTTCCAGTTCTCCAGCTGATGTTTGGTGGTTTCCTAGGGGCACTCAACTGGAATTTAAACACTGCAACTCCATTTCATGCTTTCCATTTCTAGATTGATTGGAAATATTTATATTGTTCACTATGAAATTTTTAACAAATCTAATGCATTCCATGATAAAAAAATTAATGCTCTTTGTCTTGCAGAATTAACGCTTCCGAGAGGACTTAGTATGCTAACACTGATTGCATACAATCAGCTGAAATATACAATTCAGTTGGACAAATTGGTTTGAGTCAAAACCTTTCAAGTTGTGTAGACTTCAATATTCCTCTAATAACTTTTGTCTACAATCGATTCATCTTATATTGTAAAACAATAACATGTTGGTCACAACTGAGCTATGGGAACCCTTCCCCCTCTTTTCATATAAATGTGTATATTCCTTTCCTATGAGGAGTCTAAATTGTTGTTGTAATGTTATTTACTGTCTCATCAGCCATGGAAGCAAGGTTAATAATCTCTAATGATTTATCTAAGAACAGGGTAATGTATACGCGAGATGTGCAAATATGTATCATAATCTGCCTGTGTACTAGCACTTAAGGGTAACTTTTTGATAAAGTGCTAGCTCACTGAGTCAGTATGCCATAGACAAACATCACTCCTCAAAGCCATTATCTTGGCACTGGATGAATCTTGTCCTCCGATATTAGAAATGTTAGAGGCTTTTAAATAACAAGAATGCCACAGAATTAAATGTTTCATGTAGATGACTAAACTTGGGTTTAAACAGACTTGTTTTAAACATAAATCTTTTACATTTTAATACACCAATGCCAATGTCAAGTAAAATGTAAGCCTCCCCTTATGACTTCATGACTATAAACACTAGGTAATATAAATATTATACTCGTGTTGAAGGCTAAAGTTTATACAAGCTACCGAGATGGTAAACTAATAATGCCTGATTCAATACCATGAAATAATGACAGTACACAAATTGGGATATAACAATTTTTTTTACTTTTTTCTTTCTTTAAAAAACTTAGTTCACATTTTTAACAATGAAAATGGATTTTCAGACAAACACAGCACATGTACAATGTAAATCTAAACCCCTTAATACCCAGTTCAGTCAAACCCTACATGATGATTCTTTCATATGGTTCTCTCTCAGTACATGTATTTTGGCAGAATAGGATGAGAGTAAACTTTTCTAATAAAGTGTTGTATACTGCCACAAATGAGAATGTCACACATTTTTCCCTTTCATAGATTATGTGCTTAACATCATGTTCAATTCTTACAATAATGAGTCAAAATACTGTGAATAGACTGAACTTTTGGGTATTTTGGGCAAAAAAAAAAAAAAAAAAAAAAAAAAAAAAAAACCATCACAAATATGTTACAGTAAAACCATTCTATAAAGACCAGGCAAAGAAAACCGTACCATAAAAAGGTTTTTACAAGCAGGTGGTTTTTATACAGGTGTTAAAATGACCCAAAATATAAAGTAAAATAAAAATAGTAAAGGTGTTAGATGGTCAGTATGGCTGGTTTTACTGTATATAAATAACGCATAATTAACATGTAACAGAGGTTCTCTGACTACATAATCAATACAAGATTGGTAAATGACAGATTCTAATGATAATTTCACCCACCTTAAACAACTTAAACAATCTTACAACAAACTTAACAAAATCATTTAAGCTTTTATTTAATACAAAAAAAAACAATAGCTTTACTTTAAAGGTCCGTCTGTATGAAAAATAATTAAAATATACACAAAATATTCATCCATGGGCCATATTGTGCAAAAAATGTCACCTGAATATAAAGAGCAATGAAAACATCAAAGTAAGAAACTCAGACAATGTAAAAATAATCTTTACAGTCATTTCAAAACACTCATACAACTGTTACCAGTTACTTAAAACAAAAAACTTTCTTAACACTTTGTACCAGTATTTAACGTTTCGTTGTAAACTGTATATTTAAATAAAAATGAAAATTACTGATCACATCGAGTAAATCATGTGTGTTCACCTGATATCTTAACTGTTGCTACAATATGTATAAATCTAAATATTCATTTCTTTACTCACTATTTTTTTAGAGTAAAAAACAAAACTTTTAATTAAACTCCAAATTAATAATGTTTAATGAGCAAGACAAAATCATTCACTTCCAACTACTTATAATTTAAAATTATTTCTCATGCAACACACTTCTCCTTTTCTTCTAAAGTTAACACAATAAAGTTGAACTAAAATGTTTATATTTGAAAATTCAAATTTTAACATGATTTTAAAACATATACATGTATAAGGTATTGTTTTACACATGAAATGTACTTATATCTCACAAAAAACACACTTTAAAGCAAATTTTTAAAGGAAATAACTGCCCTAATTAGTAAAAGGCTTCATCATAATGTTTTAATTTGTTACTTCAACACTTTTTCAGGATTGACATAAAAAAGGGTGGGTGAGTGGGTGGGTTGAAATGATAAATAAAATACTGCAAAAACAAAAAATTATAAATACCCCGGTAATTAAAACTTGGAAAAAACATGGTCGAACTTTTGTTGAACTTGGTTTTGTACAAACAATTTAAATGTTTTTACCCTAGTGTTCTTATACAAATTAATAGTCACTTAGGCTACTTTCACTTTATTTTAATTTTTGGATGAAAAATTTCTTAATTCTATCTTAAGTTTAGGATATATTTAGATGACATTGACAGTTAATCCTTAGTTCTACACACATTATCACTTGAAATTGTTTATATGTAGTGTTTCAATTTGTAGACTTTCTTTAACTAGTACACACACATTATTACAGGACACACAATATGCACACATATACATGTATAAAATGCTTGTGTCGAAGAATCACCAAAGAGAAGTACAAAAAACAATAATTTTGTTCTACTAAGATGCAGAAATCTCATTTAACATTAAATAGAGACTTTTAAAAAGTTCACTCAGAAGAATACAAATATCTTTAACAAATAACATTGCACACACAAACATTACAATAATTCACATAAAAAGAATTATGTCATTTACGTGATCAAAGAAAAAAAAAACTTAAACATATATTTCTTTGATTACTTTTATAAAATTTCCATTTTTGGTTTGAAATAATGACAAATGTAAGCTATAACACCTCTAAAAGACAAAAAGAGTTGAAGAGGAGAATTGCTTACCCATTTATACTGTCTCATAAGTCTGTAAGAGGGATGCAGGCATGGAGTTGTGGAATTAATTAAAAATATGTGCAACAATTACATAAATATCATAATACAATAGACCCTTCTTATCCTAACACAGTCATTAAGTCTAATTAAAAGAAACTGTTTAGTGTACAAAATATCATGATTGTATAATGCTAATTAGAGAGCTTTAAGTACCGGTACACATAATTAATAAACCAAAAAAGTATTCCATCAAGCCAGCTTAAATGGTTAAACTTACACACAACCATTACCCATATCACCCTTATAGACTAATAACTTGGAGGGTTTTTTAAAATTAAAGGATGGAGAACTCTAATAAATACTGCACCATTTTATTAAATTCTGGAATGATATCAATTTGTTGCCAAGGTAACAGAAAACTTAACTTCTATATGTAATATGATCCCACATGATAAATAATTCCCATATGCAATATCAGCAATAATGTACTAATGACAAATTAAATCAATAATGCACTAATGTTTATATATATCAGGATTTAATAAACTTTGCTTGTAGTCCATTATATACCATTTGCTTTGATTCTTGCTTTAATATCTTTAAAAGTCCTAAAAATTGAAAAAAAAAAGTTTCAAATAATTATTTTAACATGATGAGAGATTTTTTTCATTCTTTTCTTGATACAACAAACAATACATGTCAATAACACTCATACACAATGCTACACTAGTAATATCAGTGTGTAAACGACAGTTCATATACAGATACCGTAAAGACAGAATTATTCTTCTGATGAATTAGTTGCATACTTTTTTTTGTTACATGTTGGTTGCAATTATTAATTCTGCAGCTATTTGCATGACAGTATTTTAACTATATAGCTATATATGTCTCTGATTTTAAGAATTAAATAAATATAAACCTAATTATATTGCCCATAAGTTAATAAGTGTTTTTCATCTGCTATGTACTTCGCTAATCCACATTTATGGTGACTTTTAAAGTGCTAGTGTACATGTAAATGCTTGTGACATCAAAAATAGACTGACATATCAGACAACTCAGTTCATTATACATGTACTTGTACCCAGTCCATGATCAGTGAAGCAAAAGAAACAAAGAAAATTGGCCTCTTCTGGTCAATAGATTTCAATGATACATGTTAAAGCTGTCTTATGCAAAGATTGGTTAATTTATCTACAGCAAGTTTTAAATAGAATAAGTTACCTTCAGTATTCTTTTCAAAAATGGCTTATTATTAAGTAAATATGTATAACATACACAGTGATTCAAAGAAGACAATTAAAAACTTCAACCAAACAATGTGACGGAAAAATGAACAAGTATGGAAAAATTTGTAATCAACTTACCTTCCTTTTCTTCATCTGTTAACGATCCTTTAGGAAATTCAATATCAAAAGTAATAAATAATGCACCTTTTACATTATTATTTTCATAATTTGGCATTCCTTCATTTGATTTACGCATCCTAGCACCTGGCCATGTAATTTTATCTCTCACTACATTTATCTGAAATTATACATGAATATGATATAAAACATTTAATACAAAAATTGAAATAAAACTTTTGTGTATATATTTTTTTCTATGCAACTGGTCATTTTTAAATAACAATTACAATAATTTTTTAATATAATTTTTTCTATGTAATTGAGCTTGAAATACACATAAAGTCTGGGAAATATGCAATGTCTGAATGCAATATGTTTGTATGTTTTGGCGCGAGATGCTATATCTATTTCTATTGGGCATTTTGATATCTACCGTGGCTTGTGTCATTTTTTTTTTGGGGGGGGGGGGGGGGGGGGGGGGGGGGGAAGAGGCAGGGGTGGTTAAGGGTGGTTAAGCTACCAAAATGTTAGCATTAGTGGACACATAATCAAGAAAATTCATTTTTTATCAAACAATGACAGTAAGTATTTCTGATCTTAGTTAACTCTATTGTGTTAATTCCACTTTAATACAACAAGAACAGGAATTATTCAAGAAATCATCCTCACTTCCAGTAAACAGTCATTTGCACTACCGTTATTCAAATCAATGCTAACACACCTGCAAATGCCTTACTTTAAAATCTGTATGTGCCATAGATAATGTTAGCTGATAATTTTCTAAATGAAAATCACTTTATTTAAAGTATTGGGAATGTACAATGCTGTATATAAAATGACCATGAAACAAATAATTTCTTACCAGATGTCCATCTAAATGTCTTATATTCATTTCAAAACCAACTAAAGCATCTTTTAAACTTATGGTTACATTTGTATATAAATCATCACCTCGCCTCTCAAATCGCCTATGTCTGAAATACAACATGTTACAGTATTAAACAGCTATACCATTTATTTTTATGTCAAATGTGCATTTTGTAATATGTAAACTTCTTAAATGGTAATATTTTTGTTGGCTTGTGTAAAAGTTCTGTCAAGAATTTTTAAACACCAGCTTATATTTATCTCAAGTTATTGTACTGATTATAAAAACATTCAATCACAATCAAAAGAATAACATCATTTATTGTTACATGAGTTGAGTTGAGTAATAATGTTTAATGTCCCAGTCAAGAAAAATTCACTTATTTCAAGGTGTCGCCAACTATAGACGAAAGGGCAGAAATTTTGCTTGTGTGTTGTGCTGATTGCAATATACAGCAGGGTTCTTTATTGTCAAGCCTACCGTGACACTGGACCTAGTTTATTTTAAGTTCCAATCCGAAAAAACTGAGACTTTCATTTCATAATGCCAAGTGCCAAGTGCTTGGCAAAAGAACAGTCACTACCCACTTTCAAGTCTTTGGTCAGACCCGGTCAGGGTTCAAACCCATGACATCCCCCTTAAGCTGCAAGCACTCTACCAACTATTGTTACATTGTTATTGAAAACATCAAGTGATCTTGTTCAAAACATCTGAAAACTTTTTCACACACAAATTAAGTACCAGTACATGTAGTTCTGTTGACATAATGATTGTATTCCGATGATACATGAAGAAAATATTTTTTTTTAACTTACTTTGCTTGTTTAATTTTAAATCTTAGATCACCTGGTTCACCATCTATATGTGGTTCTCCTACAATGTTAAATATACATGTATTTATAACTTGTAAAACTGTTAAGCCTATAGTTCCCATGTACACCTTGCCTGATTCAAAAATGATTCTTAGAGGAAGAAAAACTTTAATAAGTTGAAATTTGAATTAATTACAATACGGCAGATTCTTAGTATATGTGGCTATTTATTTCTAAATGATACAAATTCAATCTGTCTGATTATTTATACATTATCACAAAGTTCAGAAATTAACACAAAATACAATGTTATTTAGAATTACTCTATTAAAATTACTGATAATTAAGAAGAGGAGGTTCTGAAAAATGTCTGAAAACCAGAATTATAGCCAAAATAACAAAGAAACCAGCATTATCTATAAAATTTTCAATTTTGGTTACAAAAAAACTCTGAAGATAGAGCTTACTCACACAATGACTTTATTGTTTAAATAAACTCATTGAATAAATTGAAAACATGCACATTAATAATGTACTAGATGTACATAGTCATCTGAATTTTGAAGACATCTATTATATGTGTGTATGTATTTATACACGTTTATAAAATTTACCTTCAGCTACAAAAGGATATTCTTGTCCGTCTCTCATACCAGGTTCTATTTCTATTTCTAAAACTTTTTCTTCTGGTACCATTCTAATAATAATTAATTACATGAACAAATAAATTCATTTTTTTTCCATTTTTTAAATAAACAATGGTGTAGAGCAAAACAACCAAAAGTGTCTGTCTTTATCTATGTCATCAGCATTCTACTTATTAAGGAAAACAAAGGTCAAGGTGATATGGTTCGAAATTGTGGTAGGAATAAAATATATATGCTGCAAGATAATATGTCCTAAATGTGAAAGAGAAAAATGAAGACTAAAAAATATATTAAAACCCTTTGATCATTCAGTCTGTGCAACCATGTTTAACTTTATAACTAAACTGACTTATTTGTTTTATAATATAAAGATTGACAAATGCTACAAAAGTCGACTCCAAAAACAAAAGTGTAAATATTAATTTTTATTTCTCTTAACAATATCAACTGATTGAAGAATGACAAAATGCTGTCTATAATATAAATTTACTCTAATATACAACTCACTTTACATTAGGACAATCATCACAAACTTGTTGTTGTGTCATCTGAAATCGCCCTGGTCCAAGTTGTTGTGTAACCATCTCTGTTCTACAGTTACATTTTCTTGTTCCTTTAGCTGGTTTGGCTACTGGTTTGTATCTTATAACCTGCAGAAGAAAGATTGTTTTTATTTTTAAACAAGAATCCCACAGATTTAAATGTCTCGCCTGGTTATTTTTTGATGGAGTAAAAAAATTTACTTTAACATAAACTTCCACATTTTGACACGATGACACCAGAAAAGTAACACCTTAGTCTCGTCTTATGGCAATGCCAGGCTCGTATATAGTTATAAGAATACAGAATCGCGAGAACAGCATGATTGGCAATACATCTATACTTCATCACTTTAAACTTTAATACTAGCATGTGCTGACACCTCATACTGAAGATATGACATACACTTTTAATCTTTTTATGTGGACCAGTTCAGATGTTGTAAATGAAACATACTGGATAACAGCTAGTAAAACAAAGAAAACATCAGATGTTGTAAATGAAACATACTGGATAACAGCTAGTAAAACAAAGAAAACATCAGATGTTGTAAATGAAACATACTGGATAACAGCTAGTAAAACAAAGAAAACATCAGATGTTGTAAATGAAACATACTGGGTAACAGCTAGTAAAACAAAGAAAACATCAGATGTTGTAGCTAAATGAAACATACTGGATAACAGCTAGTTAAACAAAGAAAACATCAGATGTTGTAGCTAAATGAAACATACAGGATAACAGCTAGTAAAACAAAGAAAACATCAGATGTTGTAACTAAATGAAACATACTGGATAACAGCTAGTTAAACAAAGAAAACATCAGATGTTGTAGCTAAATGAAACATACTGGATAACAGCTAGTTAAACAAAGAAAACATCAGATGTTGTAGCTAAATGAAACATACTGGATAACAGCTAGTAAAACAAAGAAAACATCAGATGTTGTAGCTAAATGAAACATACTGGGTAACAGCTAGTAAAACAAAAAAAAACACAACCATTAAAACCAATTTTTTTTTTACAAAGAATGAAGTGGCGTAAACAGTCAATGTTCTTTCACTATATCAAGGTGGACAGTTCTGTAATCAGAGTACCAGGAGAAAACCACTGACATATTTGGTAAGGGTTACTGATTCATGATGCACTGATGTTAAATCTGAACCTCCTAGAGCTTCGGTTTATGATAAAAAAGCTCTTTTAATGTTATAATAAAATTACTATGACTGAGAATGAAGGCCAAAGCCAATCAACTTCTCAAACTTAGTCAGGCTATATGCACTTCTGTTTTATGTGATATTTCAAGCTTCCAAACTTTTTGATTAATGACAGCATATGTTCCAAGATTATGCTATTGAAGGCTATTGTGACCTATAATGGTAATCAAAGTCAACCAAATTCACAAATTTGGAAGCTCTTTAAGCAGTAATGCCATATATTGCGTTTCAATCTTCTAGGACTTTCAGTTTGGATTGGGCTTTGAGTTTGTGACAGAAAGTTTATAATATACTATTTGAATGTACATGTAGTTCAATCTAGATTTTTTGGTGTTGTGAAACAGCTAATTTTCCAAATGCAATACTAACAATTCAAAAATCAATTTTTTCACCCCTATAGAAACTTCCATTATTTATAATTGCATTATAAGAATACCAATATACCTCGACAAAATTCCCTGAGTATAATTCTTCCAATGTAACTTCTAAATCCATCACAACATCTCCACCTCTAGGAATCTCTTTATTCTGTTCTTTCATTCCACCACCAAAGAAACTAAAGTCACCAAAAAAGCTAAAATACAAAAAGTTGACATGTAAAGCAAGAAATAAGATACAGTTTACTTAAATCATTATCCTTCAGCTATCACTCGATCAAAATCAGAAAATCCTGTCAATTACCCAAGTGCACTTTGTATGCTTGTAAGATTCTTTTCTTTGAAATTTTGAAGGTTTGTTGGACTTGTCTAATTATCAGACAGGCTCTCAAGAAAGTTTACATGATCATTTACTTGCAAATAAAATTTAGAGTAATTGTACACTGTCACAATTTTTCTCTTGTTCAATGTTAGCACAGGTATTTCAGAGTCATATATATACTACAACGGCACAAATGTTTTGTATAATATTTAATTTCATAATGAACATTCCAGTTAACTTAGCTGCTATGTAAATGTGTATTGTCATAAATATACATGTAAAGAGTGGAGTGGAGTTATGGTGTTTTATGCCCCAGTCAAAATTCTTTCACTTATTTCGAGGCGGTCAGTTCTAGGATGGTGGAGAAAATCAGAGTGCCCGGAGAAAACCACAGACCTTCGGCAAGTGAACTGACAAACTTTCTCACACTAGAATCTGTCCCAAGAGGGATTCAAACCTACATGTAGGTGGTGAGAGGCATTAGTGATATTATGGTGTACCACAGAAAGAGAAGTCTTATACACTCAGCTTTTTCATATCACTGAATTCTGATTTAGCGCCAGTTTGAGACCACTTTAACTTTCAAAATTAGGAATCAACCCCGAGTCAATATGCAATTAACTGGGTTCAATTGTATGACTAATATCACAATGCAGTATAATTCTCCATTAACAATAAAATGTATAATGGTTCTTTCAATCATACTAGTATACCAATTTACCTAGAAAATGGGTCTCCACCAGAAAAATCACCCTTCTTTAGGCCTTCTTCACCATGTTTATCATAAACTTTTCTTTTTTCCTCATCTGAGAGTACCTAAAATGTAAATAATAAAATTCCATTTATCAACAAAATGTTAAACTCAAAAAAAAAAAAAAAAAACAAAAAAAAAAAAAAAAACCCAACAACAACAACAGCAACAACAACAAGATATCTTCACTAATGTTTCAATAAGCAGGGATTTTTCTGGCCATTTTAGGAAAGGGACCTTGGGATGAAATTGGGAAAATCATCGACAAAATCAACATTTTGGGAAATTTTTCATTAAACTTTAAAAATTTTCACACTGTCAGCACATCAAATATTTTGCCTGAAAATGATAAGACTTAAGTAACCAGTAACTTGTGTATTCATGTCACTAATAAACTGGTGTGAAGCTTGTAGATTCTCATTAACATTACTAAATAAGTCAGTGTCTTTGTAATAGACTGGTTGTTGTCTCTTAATACCCAACAATCTTCCATTACTCCGAGTTGACTACCTTGTAATAAATAAAATAACTAAATAAATTCAACTGCTGGAATATTTGTTTTCTAAGTTGGAGGTGTGGGATATGTCCTTGGTTAAGTTTGTCCCATGATATCACTGCACATTTCTGCAAATAACTGTAAATCAACAGCTACATATGTTTACATCTATTTATTCTTTTTGCTGAAGGTGTGGGTTATATCCTTTGTCTGTCCAGTGACTTAACAAGAGGCCCAATAGGGCCCGTGATGCTCAACTGGCTGCATATGTAAGACAATGTTTGTTTTTGATTGAAATGCTGTTTAACGTTCAACTCAAGAATATTTCACTTATATGGAGACTGTCAATTTTGGAAATGGTGGAGGACACTGGATTATAGGAGAAAACCACAACCAAGCAGAAAGTTAACTGACAAACTTTCAAAGATGAAGTGCTAGCCCACTTGGCATTAATGCACAATGTCAGGGGTGAAAGGTGCTGTGATTCGTAACATTGAATGTTTAAGACCACACAGCCACTGTGGTGCCTTTAAGACAATGTGATGTGGTTACCATAATTGGTTCATCAGCTTAAGATGGGAAATTGAGCTTATGACCATTTTTGCTTCAATGAAGCCTACTTTGCAACACACACATGCAGGCATGCTTCACTATGCCATAAACTCAGCTGGGTTTAGCCAGTTGAGCTTAGAATGGATCCACAATGGCTATTTTATATATATATATATATATATATATATCTAGTAACAACAGGCATCTTAGACTGGTTCAAACTTTTTTTAGGCCGATGTAGGAACCTTCCACAGGAATTTTGGTTCCAATTCGCCCAGTGATTTTAGAGGAAAAGATTTTACTAAATATTACACCTAATTTGCATATTTCTTGAAAATTGGGTCAATAAAAATTTTCTCAGAAAAGAATATTATATATTTTGAATCCCATACAGTATACTTTCTATATTTAAAATTTGAGCTCAATTGGTGGAAAAAAAGATCAACAATGGTCTTTTTTTTTTCTATTTTTAGTTATGACGGCCATCTTGGATGTCAGGCCGGGTTGCCTGGTACCACCTTTAGTCAGGCTGACATTTGGACCTTCCCAGCCCTTTCAGTAGATTTTGAAGTAGCAGACAGTGTTGAAAAAGTAGCCAGCATGAGGGTCCATCTTCACGCAAAGCACGAGGCACTGTGTGAGGGGGAGGTGCGGAGGGGGATGCGTCCCCCTCTGGCGGTGGGGGTCCTCCCCCGGAAAATTTTTAAATTTTACATTGAAAATGGTGCATTCCACTGCATTTTTTGCATTAACATGGTAGAAAAATTTACCAATCATTTTTTCAAAAATTCAATGAACTCTTTTTGGTGAAAAAATAATCCATATATAGCGGGGGATGTCGCCGATTCTGTAGTATAAAATAAAAAATCAAACAAACAAAGACAACAGGAACAAAAACTCGTGTAACAGATAAATGTTTTTATTCAGTAAATTTTTAAGGATCCAATAAACGTCAACTCTACCGGCTCCCACTCGCATCTTCACCCATCCAGACTGTTCATAACGTTAAGTGTAATCAAGCATTTTTAGAGGGGTGTTTGGTAATAATTATGTACCATCACTGTCTTTACTTCTTTTCCCCCAAAAGTCTAGTAACGTTGCCCGCCGTTTCATCATTCATAAATGAGACGATGTGTAGTCTAGAATGTGTAGACGTCAAAACAGGAACTAACCCGCAATTCCCATACTATAGCTTCCATTTACGCTACACTTTTTATGCATTACCAAGGACCAACATCTCGATCTTTACAACGCACATTTAAGGGCATTTTTATCATTACAGTTAAACGTCTAAATGATCATTTCAAGTAACGCATGGGAACCGATTTGGATAGTAAAGTAAAGAGGGTTAAACACTTAGTCTTTCTACCGTAACTAAAGTGAAAGTAGCCGACGTGTACTGCTCAAAACTGACAAAGTAGCCGACGCTTTTCGTCGGCCGTCGGCTTCTATTGAAACCGCTGCCTTCCACACAAAATTTCATTCCACTTGGACCAGTTGTTTCAGAGGAGAAGATTTTCAAAGATTTCACTAAATATTACACCTTAAGCATAATTCTTGAAAATTGGGTCAACGAAAAAGTTCTCATAAAAACCCTTTAAATATGTTGAATGCCCCACTATCTACTCTCTACACTTCAAATTTGAACAAAAACGGTTAAAAAATGACTCAGCAATGGCTGTTTATGTGTTTTTGCTATTTATAGTAACAGTGGCCATCTTGGATGTCTGGCAGGGTCGCCTGGTACAAACTTTGGTCTACCCCACCTAGGGACCTTCCACATTAAATTTGGTTCCAATTGGCCCAGTGGTTTCAGAGGAGAAGATTTTCAAAGAATTGATTAAATATTACACCTCATTTGCATAATTCCTAACAATTGGGGTCAACGAAAAATTTCTCATAGAACCTGTTACATATGTTGAATGCCCCGCTATCTACTCTCTACATTTCAAATTTGAACAAAAACAGTTAAAAAATGACTCAGCAATGGCTATTTATGTGTTTTTGCTATTTATAGTAACAGCGGCCATCTTGGATGTCGGGCGGGGTCGCCTGGTACAAACTTTGGTCTACCCCACCTAGGGACCTTCCACACCAAATTTGGTTCCAATTGGCCCAGTGGTTTCAGAGGAGAAGATTAAAGTTTACGCACACACGGACACACGGACGCACGCAAAACCATGCCATAAGCTCAGCTGGCTATAGCCAGTTGAGCTAAAAATGTGTAACAATCTTTAGAAGTTTTTTCTTTGGGCACTTGACCTTTACAAAATAAAAATCCTTCAAGAATAGCCTTAAAAACCTATCTGTGCTATAGTCTGGATGACAAGATGAGAAAATCCTTCTGCATATCGCTGCAAGCAAACTACATAAGCAGAGATCTACAGCTTTAACTACACCTACCGTAATTACCATGCTGTCTAAATACTGATACCAGTAGTTTTATTTTTTAGACCGATTGGGTGGCATGAAAGAGAGAAAACATTGTATGTACAAAACATGCAATTACCTCATAAGCTGCTCCTAAGTTTTGAAACTGTTCTGATGCCTCTGGGTCATCTCTATTTTTATCAGGATGCATTTCTTTAGCTAATTTTCTGTATGCTTTTTTTATCTGATTTGTTGTTGCTGTTCTTGGAACATTTAATATTTTGTAAAAATCTCTCCTGTCAAATTAAATTAAATCATAATTAAATCTATCTTGTCAATTATTTCAAATAAGGTTATTAAACAAATCACTTAATGATCTAGGTATTTAGTGGAAGTCCTTCCTGTCAATGAAATAAAAATTTCATTTGCTGTATCTTCAGAGTCAGAGTTTTTAATGGAGAATTAATTTTTATAGAAAATCCAATAAACTTTTTTTTTAAATTTTCATTCGCAGTACTCGTCTATAAAATGACAAAACCTGAGGAAAGGAAATACCATAGTTTTTTCTTCTTTTTTTATTTTATGTTATGCTAGAACTTCATAAAAATAAGAAATTTAATGAACAAACAAGAGGCCCATGGGCCTTAATGCTCACCTGAGGATATGTCCAAAATTGTTTGCAAAGCGCAAAAGACAATATAATTGGTACTGAAACTTTACAAGTTTTCTCAGGTTAAAAACTGCCACAAAACTTAATCAGAAATATATCCACTCACATTCCATTTATAAGTAGCTTATATGCATGAAGTAACTGTAATGCAATGAATAATTTCCAATTCATTAACAAATTTCAGTATACTTATTCAACTATGTCCTTGACCCTGGAACATAATGACCTTGAACCATATATGATTGTCACACCTACAATACTCTAATATACATGCCAATACAAAAAGTTCAAGTTTTCAAGATAATAAGCAATTTATGACTTCTTTTGCAGCTGTGACTTTGACCTTTGAACACATGACCTTGAACCATATATCAAAATGATCATTGCTGCAATACCTACAATATTCTTATATACATGCCTAAAGATTAAGTTAATAGTTTTCAAGATAATTAGCAATTTAAGTCTTCTTTTGCAGCTGTGACCTTGTCCTCTGATCATATGACCTTGAACCATATATCAAAATGATCGTCATATCAATACCTAGAATATCCTTATATACATGCCTATACAAAAAGTTAATAGTTTTCAAGATAATTAGCAATTTAAGTCTTCTTTTGCAGCTGTGACCTTGACCTTTTGAATATATGACCTTGTACTTTATATCAAAATGATCATCATATCAATACCTACAATATTCTAATATACATGCCTATACAAAAAGTTAATAGTTTTCAAGATAATTAGCAATTTAAGTCTTCTTTTGCAGCTGTGACCTTGACCTTTGAACATATGACCTTGAACCATATATCAAAATGATCATCATATCAATACCTACAATATTCTAATATACATGCCTATACAAAAAGTTAATAGTTTTCAAGATAATTAGCAATTTAAGTCTTCTTTTGCAGCTGTGACCTTGACCTTTTGAATATATGACCTTGAACCATATATCAAAATGATCGTCATATCAATACCTAGAATATCCTTATATACATGCCTATACAAAAAGTTAATAGTTTTCAAGATAATTAGCAATTAAAGTCTTCTTTTGCAGCTGTGACCTTGACCTTTTGAATATATGACCTTGTACTTTATATCAAAATGATCATCATATCAATACCTACAATATCCTTATATACATGCCTATACAAAAAGTTAATAGTTTTCAAGATAATTAGCAATTTAAGTCTTTTTTTGCAGCTGTGACCTTGACCTTTTGAATATATGACCTTGTACTTTATATCAAAATGATCATCATATCAATACCTACAATATTCTAATATACATGCCTATACAAAAAGTTAATAGTTTTCAAGATAATTAGCAATTTATGTCTTCTTTTGCAGCTGTGACCTTGACCTTTGATCATATGACCTTGAACCATATATCAAAATGATCGTTGTCACAATACCTACAATATTCTAATATACATGCCTATACAAAAAGATTAAAGTTTTCAAGCTTATGCACAATTTTAGTATTTATAAGCCAAAAATAACATTTCAGGGGCAACAACTCCTACATGGATTATCATATAGTTAGAAAACTTGGTACTTTTTTTAATTTTGTCATGCTGAACATTTTAACAATGTTTTGATTTCATATATCTCTTAATATTTGCAAGAAAATTACCTAAAACTGCATAAATCACAAATTAGGTCATGACCTTGATTTGTGACCTTGACCCTTTTTTAAAGGTCATTTCAAGAAAAAGTCAAAACTGAAAACCTCATGTCATTATCTGTTCAAATAGTCAAGTTATAACAATTTGAAGCAATTTTACGAAATTTTAAAAATTAAACGCTAAAACGTATAACCCATTTTCTTACCAAATTTCACGAAATGAACAAACTATAGGCTTAGGACCCTAGAAAAGCCAAATATCACATCAGAGTTTTTCTCCCATCATCGGTTTCGGAGAAAAAGATTTTTTAAGATTTTTGGACCCCTAGGTCACCTTGACCTAGTTTTGATAGCCATGGCAACATCATGAACAAATCTGAATTGCACCGGCACATACATGCTTCTGACCAAGTATCATTGAAATCTGTCCAGCAGTTTTGGAGGAAATGTCAAAAATAGGTGTTAATGACGCACGCACGCACACATGCACACACGCACCCACATACACACGCAGGGCCATGCCATAAGCTCACATGACCTTTCGGTCATGTGAGCTAAAAATGGTTTAAGTGTACTTATTATCTTATTATTCTTTATATTGGGTGTTAAAATTCAAAATATTATTTCTTACTGTTATTCTTCTTTTTAATGTAAATGATCCACAAGGAAGTGTAATTACCCTTCTATAGTTCTTTCAACTTTAAAACAAGTTTTTATCAAAGAAACTTATACATGAACAAAAATACATGACAAACAAAAAACTGAGCCGTTTGCAGGTTTTGGAAATAAGATCCAGGTACAATTTAGGAGTGGTCAAAGATGCTTGATGGTCTTTGATAAGTTCTAAGAAATTATACTCAAATGTAAATGCTGTCAAATCATAAATGATAAACAAAAAAATGTTTCTTTATTCAATAATATGCTAAATAAACATATGTGTATACAAAAAAAGATGATGAGTGAGGGAAAATCATTTAAAAGCATAGCTATTGGTAGCTGGAAAAGTTGTAAAAGTTAGAACTTAGATAGAATATGAAAGTGGAATGCATAAGCATGAAATAGGCAAAACACCCACACTGGAACTGGAATTAGCACCAATTGGCCAAGGACAAACTTAATCAAGAGTAAAACAACCTAGGTGAAACAAATTTTAGGGCAAAATAACACTCCACCTTATCTAAATGTTAAATAACATCCATGTTGTTAACTTTATGAAAACGTTCTCAGTTATCACAAAACAAGAAAAAACAAATTGTAAAAATGATTTACCAAAACATTCAATCTAAACACTAACCTTCCCCCATGAAGTGCATTAACTATATTCTTTATTTTACTGTTAAAATGATTATTTCAAGCACCGACTGTAACAGTGCAATTAAGGGCACCCTGTGAAAACAACAAACTTTAATCATTCTAATAAAACAAGTAAACACATAGCGATGGTGATAAAGGGACTAGGGTGGATCTGGATGCAGTGACAGTATTAACCAATGAGAGCTTTCCACGCAAAACAATTTGTAGTCTGCTAGAAATAAAAGTCAAAACCGATATGGCTTCTTGATTTCATGGCATTCCAAACCAAGATAATGAATTGTCGGAACAATAAAACATATGTACTCTCATTAAAATCTTTCTAAAATCCTCACCCTCCTAAAATCTGTACAAAAAGTATGAAAATGTTTACGACCAGGAAACTCCATGCTGCTAGCGACGCCATTTTTCAACTTCCTGCCACGATAGGTTGCAAAGCATCATGGAAAATTTTTTCTAGTTTCAATTATTTTAAGACATCAAAATCTATGTCATATAACTGAAAAAAGTAAGAAGTCAATATATTCATATGTTGAAAAACTTATAAATTCTCCGGTAAATCCATAGCGTTTTTTTATTTTGCAATTTTGTTCGATTTAGAGTAATGATTTGAAAAGATAATTGGCACCAGGCCAGGGAAGTTGGTTAGCTGAATGCTGTTTAATGTGAGATCGACAATTTTTAAATATTCGTGACGTCAATTTTATTGATTTTAAGAATTGATCAAAACACAGTTTGTGTTGTTCGTACGTTTGGGCAAATGTTTCCGATCTTCGTCGTACTATAGTGTTCACTAATGACGATCTCTATCTAGTTCATTAGCCCCGATTTCGCTTATAAAAATCACATCAACCATAAATGTCTATGGCGAAAATTTAAAAAAAAAAAAAAAAAAAAAAAAGGTACCACGCTTTTAAGGGGTTAGGAGTAACACTTTAGATTTTTTTTCCCTTAAATTTCCGGTGAGTGATAGCAGCTTTATAATCAGTGTTTTCAGTATGGGAAAATTTTAGATGGTTTTGTTTCTTTTCCCAGTATTAATTAGCCTTTGGACAGTTGAAAGGGACCTTATAACAAACTTTGGTGTGTGAACATTTGTTAAGCGAGAAAATGTAATGCCGCTAGATTACTAACGTAGCGGTCTGGGTAGCTCAGTTGGTAGAGCACTCGGGAAATCCCGGGTCACAAGTTGATCTCCGACCCTGCATTTTTTCTCCCTCCTGTTAACTTTACAAGTAATCTACATGTCATTTAATTGTAACTATTATTAACATTGTACAAAAAGAGAAGTGGTAGTTTTAACTTGGGATGGGGTGGTGACATTGCCCCCTTTATTTGTAGCCGGTAATACACTTAGTATGCAGACGGTAGTCTGTCCAGTACGACTTGATATTTAATATTTTTTAAAATGTCGATGATATTAGTCAATGTTCGTGTATTTGACAAGTGATTTTTATAACGATGGTAAGCAACCACTGCAATATACTGAGTTTAGGTCGGTGCTCAACCGTATCAATTCGTTCATCAGATTCTTCATTTCGGGTTCAAATAAATACAGCTATATGCAAAATTCTTCACTTGGGATTGTCTACTACTTCCTAAGATGCTGACGAACCATTTGTCATAATTAGGTGCATGCCCGAGTCGTTACTTTCTTCTCTATGCCCCGCTATATCATCAGGTCATTATTTGTAACTATACTTCTAATACTGACATAAGTCACACATAGGTAACTCAAAACCAGAGACACACGTGTAATGAAAGTCTCTGGTATGATAACTCTTTATTTTATCATTTATTTATGTATATTATCAAGTGCAATAAAATTGATTTATTTTTGGCGCTTAAAGTAATGAATGAATATAAGATAAAACAAAAAATAAACACCTGACGCAAGTGCCTGTGTTTCAATTTACAAGTTTATGTTTTTTATTAACAAGAACATTTTGCTAATTAAGTTTATGTTTATGAAAAACACACTCTCGATGTTAACTTTTAAGATCGTGTTTTCTGATCAAAGATATCTTTTTGAATCGTAAGTTATATTTCATTTTTTAGCCGAACAATTTTCAAAATATTCGCAACTTCCGGTTAAGAAAATAAATTGTTTGGAAACAATGATTTTGAAATTATGTCAACTTTAGGAACACCAGAATCAATAGATGCAACATCTTTGTCAAGAAGTAACATTTCTTTACCGGGAAATGTCAGTGAAAACGAGCAAAAAATGGAGGACAAGGACATTTCCCACCAAACACAAACAACAGGTAGTCGCCTTTATGATTTATATTATTTTACAGCAAAGTAATATTCTGTATTGACAAACTTGTGAATACGAGAAACTAGGGGAGAATTGTCATGTTATAATTTCAAGTCAATTGTATGCTGTAAATAAAACTCTGACTCAGTCTTTCTTAGCTGCTTACACAAAGGAATTTACCAGCCAAAGTGTTATAGGAAAGTTTTACCTATGCACAAATACATTCACGAATTCGAAAACATGAAATCTCGCTTTGTCTGAAATCTCGTTTAAGTCTCGTGGGGGGGCAAAGCGAAGTTTACGATTGCAATTTTGTTTATCTAGTATAGTTTGATATCGTTAGTTTTTCGTCAGTTTTAATGAAATTTATAGAAATATCTTTTTTAAAAAATTGTTAAATATGACTGAAATTAATAATAAAAAATCATTTAAATGAAAAATTAATTTATATTTAAAAAAGACATGTCGGTCCGTAAGCGTTCAATATTAGTTAAAACTTTTTCAGTTGTATAAATGGCACTAGAGATGTCAAGGAAATTAAATTTATTAAATAATTTAAATGATTTTATAATAATATTGCTAGATAAGGAAATGTAGATCTAAAACAATTTGAATTTACCAAAATTAATTTTATTCCGCCAACCAGTCGGTTTTTTCGATTAATTGTTTCAAATTAATCTCAAATTAATTTATTTAAATAACATAATATAATTTACAGTCGTTCTTCCCACACATTTTGTCAACATCTCAAAATATTTACAAACAGCATTTACTAGTTTATCGCTGTATGTATACCTGTCAATCAATTTAGCAAATTGCAAGGTAAGATCGTACATATGCATACATATTTTCGCCGTAAACTCATTAAAAATCATCCTAGAGTCATATTTCTTTAATTTGTTCATTTTTAAACTGCGTCTTCTGAACCTACTGTAGGCAAAATATGTTAATCAACTTTTCTTTTATTTCTCTCGTTTACTCCCGTTTACTCTTCATACCTACCGAAATTGTAGTGTTCCAGGCTGTTCACATCAAATAGACATTTCAATTTGTATTAATAAAGATTGACAATCTTCATACTTAAATTTGATATGTTATTCATGTATGATCATATTTAAAGTTTTCCACTGAAAGGATAATTTATAAAATAATTTCCCACGGAAAGGATAATTTATAAACATCATGTTGCAAATTTTATTTCTGAAACATCTATTGTTTTCCTTCAAAATTTCGAATGTATCTCAAACAAATTTAGAGAAATATGGATTTAATTGCAAATGTATACAGTGTAGCTATAAGCTTGATATATTCTTTATTCATCTTTCTAGAAAATTTGACTGTTTGTTAAGATTTTTTTATTTTTCGGACTGTCTTTTTACATCTGATACCCATAAGAACAGTGTCTCACAAATTAAGATAGTTTGTTTCAGAATATGAAATTTAGAGGCTGCGGTGGCCACGTGGTTAAGATGCAAGTCTACAAACCTAAGGTCTTTTACACACAAAAATAATAATTATAATTATAAAAAGTGCTCATAATAGAAATCGCTTTGATTAGAACATTTTGATAGGTGAAATAATGATATCTTCAAAATCTATGCAACAACTCGTCGAAAAAAATTCTCATGAGAAAGTTTAATTTTAATATTTTCTTTATATTGAATGTATTTACATAATAATCTAACATGCGACTAATTAAAAGATTATCAATAATCTAAGTCGGTGGACATCCTGTTTATTAGGCACATTCCATCACCTGTAATCATCAGGATCTTACCTTGCAATTTGCTAAATTGATTGACAGGTATCCTTACAGCGATAAACTAGTAAATGCTGTTTGTAAATATTTTGAGATGTTGACAAAATGTGTGGGAAGAACGAATGTAAATTATATTATGTAATTTAAATAAATTAATTTGAGATTAATTTGAAATTATTAATCGAAAAACCGACTGGTTGGCGGAATAAAAATACTTTTGGTAAATTCAAATTGATTTAGATCTACATTTCCTTATCTGGCAATATTTTTTTATAAAATCATTTAAATTATTTAATAAATTTAATTTCCTTCACATCTCTAGTGCCATTTATACTACTGAAAAAAGTTTTAACTAATTTTGAACGCTTGCGGACCGATATGTCTTTTTTAAATATAAATTAATTTTTCATTTAAATGATTTTTTATTATTAATTTCAGTCATATTTAACAATTTTTTAAAAATATATAACTATAAATTTCATTAAAACTGACGAAAAACTAACGATATCGCAGTACACTAGATAAACAAAATTGCAATGCCCCCCCACGAGACTTAAACGAGATTTCAGACAAAGCGAGATTTCATGTTTTCGAATTCGTGAATAGGCTAAATGAGATTGGATTTCGATTTGCCCCCCCAGCCTCGTTTTCAATCGTAAGAGTTACTTCCCCTGTCATGTTTTCGAATTGGTCAATAGCTACTGTTGGAGTCAAAACGTTCATACAATATTCAATAAATTTGAAAAAGTTTGATATTTGTCACTTACTAGAGTCTAGCCGAAATGGAAAATTGAAATGGGAGTAGATTACCATGTGTATCAGGAAAGGGAAAAACTGCAGTGGCCAAATCAGGACTCTAACCCCGGACCTTCAAAATACAGTATAACCTGTGTATAAAGGACACCCAAGGGATTGGGCAAAAGTGTCCTTAATAGATAGGTGGACTTTATATACAGGGTCACAAATGACGCAAAGGAAATTTGCCATACCAGTGCTTGACAAAGGACTTTAAAACAGAATATTTCACAATCATTCTACATTAGATATTACTTAAATTAACTTATTAACTTAAGGAAATAAAACTTGAAAAAAATTTAATAATTTATTTCAATTTACAGTGATTTTTGGATTTAATAAGTCACTTGATCATTTTAATTAAACTGCATCTTGATATTAAGTGAATTAATCTTGACCATGAAAATAAGTGAGCGTAACAGAAATTTATAAACATTTTTTAACCATTGTAGCTGTTGCAGATAACATCTTGTTACAAGTGAAATCAACAGATTTAATAAAAAAAATAAAATATTATATAAATTAAATAAATTTTATTACCACTAAATTGTAACAAAAGTTGACAGAAATTTAATTCGATGTATATCACACCTCACCACCTTTTTAAAGTGTATATGCTTTAAAAATTTTAATTGTCGTAGCTAGCCGATTACTTCAACGTGTTGCTCTAATGTTAAAGCTTTCCGAGCTGGACTGAGATTCGACATTTTCAAAATTCTCAAAATACGTGGTTCTCGCTATTACAGTATTACTCTATTAATTGGCTAATGATGTAAATGATTGTTACCCTGCTAATATATCACAAAGGGTAATCAGTTGACACCTTGACATGTCCAGGCTGAGTACATCAAGACCATGCCGGTTAACTGTTAAGAAAACATCGGTGGTTCTCATCATTCATCTTTATAAACATATCCAGGAGTCGTAATATCCATTGCAATTAATCGATCCACGCTCTTCCCAAACCCAATTGGCAATAATAAACACAATGTCGGCATGTCAAACACATTAATTCGCTTTGAAATTAAACTTGAAAGAAGAAAATCTCTGATACCAACACTTTCGGTTGTGTTGAAAAGTACGAGTTATGCCCCTTGATCAGCCGAATAGTGGACGTTATACACAGATCGGGACCAAAATAGGTGGACGATTTAGGCATTGGACAGGTGGACGCTATACAGGGGGTCTTTATATAGTAAAATCGATTGGGGATACTTTAGACTGGACGCTATAGACTGGTGGACGTTATATAGAGGTGGACGCTATTACAGGTTATACTGTACTAGCAGGATGCTCTGCTGACAGGGCTACCTGGCCAACTATCAAGCCCATTATGCTGTATTTCTCCCTTCCTAATTTTGATTTTACTTATTTGAATTTAAACTACCAGGTTCAACCCTTCGGACCAGCTTGTTGTTTAGCCACTTCCCAGGGTAGGATGAGCCCCAAAATGTATCAGGAAAGAGCTTGAACCCAGTACCTTTCCAATACTAACAGGACGCTTTACTGACTGAGCTATCTGGCCACCTATTAAGCCCAGTCCACTACACATGAAATTTATATTTCTGCACACAGTAAAAAGTTACCACTATGGGCATTTTACACTTCAAAACATGGCAAATTCATCTCTTTTTTTTTTATTTGTTAAGTTAGTTTCAGTTGTTTCCACTACTCAAAAATGTTAACCAGTCAATAGTCTGTTTTCTTAATGCTAAATGCCAGGGGACGATGTTGTAACTCAAATATTAAAGTCTTTTTATGACATGGTTGGTTTTAAATTCATGACCTCCTGCTCTTGAGAATTAATCAGGGGCCTTCAAATATGAGTCCTAAAAATATAAATCATTTGTCTGAGGATAAATTCTTAATATTCATTTTTATTTTAGATGACCATGATGTCAGTGTAACAGATGTCACACCTGTTAAATCCTCACTGTCTCATTTACCAGTTCAAACCACACCAGTAGTACCAAGACCTAGTAGAACAGTGGTATCAAGGGCCTTATCTTCCAGTGTCCCAGAAAGACGGAGTTCCCAGAGGTCCATAAAAAGGAAAAAATTTGATGATGAGCTTGTGGAAAGTAGTTTAATTAAAGTGGAAAGAGGGGGTAGATTAAAGCCACCAGCACCACTTCCAAATGTGCCACCTGAAAAAGAAAAGCCTGTCATAGAACCAGTGGAAAAGGAACCACCAGTGGCACCCCCTCCGGAAAAGAAGAAAATACCAGTGGCTCCACCAACTGTTCCAACCTACCCTAGAGGGAGAGGACATGTAAGTTTTTGAATTTGGACATATAAATGTAAATCTTTCTCTTTCCTTTTGTCTTCTTAAAACATTGTTAAAATATTTCTGAAATATCTTCTGTTTCAGATTGTTTAAAAATGTTTTAAATTTTATATTTTTGAAATTTTTGGGTCTTTTCATCTCTTTATTTTAATCAAAAATATTAGCACTGCTATAAGTAACACACCTGAACTTTTGAGATTGTAAAACATACATTGATTTTATTTTCAGGCTTCTAAAGCAACTGCTGCAGCTAAAAGAGCAAAAAGACAAAAGGTAAAAACACTGTTATTGAAATTAAGTAATCCATCTGTCCATCCCTTCATCTGTCAATTTATCCATCCAATCATCAATCCATCCATTTTTCCATCTGATTATCCATCCATCCATTTGTCTGTCCATCCATCCAACCATCCATCCATCCATGCATGCATGCATGCATCCATCCATTTATCTGTGGTTTCATCAATACATCAATACATCCCATCAGCCATTCATCTGTCCATCCAACCATCCTTCCATCCATTTGTCTGTCAATCCATCCATCCATCCATCCATCAAATTATCCATCCATCTGTCCAATCATCCATGCACCTGTCCATCCATCCATTCATCCATCATGTAATTAGAATAAAATCACTTACCGATATATTTAGACTCAAATTGATCATTGTTATATATTTAGTTTTTTATTTTGACTTCATGAATTTAAAACCAAAAGCTTCAATTTTATTGTACATGTAAATAATTGGTAAGAAAGCAATTATGTAAATAAATACATTTTAATAAGTAATAGAATAAAAGCTGCCAAAAATAGCCTTAGTGTTAAAGCCTTTATCTTTTTACACTTTTTGTTCTAATTTTATAATTACCAGTATTTAAACTTTTTATGTTCAGCCTCCAGCACCTGCTTCAACCAAAGACTTGGGTAGATGGAAACCTCAAGACGACCTTGCCCTAATAACAGCTGTTCAACAAGTAAGTCATGTTTTAATTAGCTATATACCAAAAAAAATAATAATAATAAAAATAAAAATAATAATAATTAAAAAAATAAATAACAAAAAAAGGGGATTATTAAAATTAAAAGTAATTGATGTGAGTAAAAATTTTTAAAAACCTAGGAATTGTAGTTAAAAAAATAAAAGATGAACAAAATAAAATATTTTTATTATCATTCTTTAAAATTAAGCACTTATAAAATATGTTTAATGATAAGTAATAAAATTTTCACCTAAGAAAAATATTCCAGGTAAGTTAATTTGATTCAGAATCAGGTGTTGATAAATATTCAGCAATTAAAAATTATCATTAATCTCCTATTAATGAAGCAGATAATAACAGTTATACACTCATTATTTTGCCTCACCTTTACAACTGTTTATTTGTTTATCCCCAGTTGTTTATTATACGCAAATATTGGGGTCATTTAGGGTAATTAATGATCTGATAATACAGCATGTTGTATATAAGGATATAAGTTTTACTTCCCATATTGTTATTTGTGTGGGATTAGATGCAAGTAAAGTTTGCAAATTGTAGAGATGAAAAAATCTCTAAAGTTCTGTACATGTGATTTGTATGCAAATTGTCTTTGATGATAAAGTTAAGTTGAAGAAACCAAGTTATCACAGTTCCTATTTAGAAGTCAGAGAAGATTGAAGCATCTCTAACAAAAATATTAATGCCTTTCAGCATGGAAATGTAAGTATTGTTTTATTATTCTTAAGTTATTATAATGTGTATTTAAATTACACCAGAACTTTATTCATTCATTCATTCATTCATTCATTCATTCATTCATTCATTCATTCACTCATTCATTCATTCATTCATTCATTCATGCATTCATTCATTTTTGTTGATTTACTGTTTGAAATAGGAACAGATTTTTTGTACTCAATTTCACTGCTACATCAGATGTGCTCAAAATATTGCTATCAATAACTTTTTAAAACTAAATTACCCTTTAAAGTTGTGAAGGAAACTGATGCTTATTAGATAATGTATAAATATTTTAGTTATATAGTCTCATGAAAAAGCAGGAAATTTCTGTATGTGTATAAAATTTTTCATATAGATACAAAAAAATTCTTAGATTTTGGTTTATTTGATGATAATTTATTCATTAAAACGTATTCCAAAAAAAAAAAAAAAAAAAAAAAATTAATCACTTTGTTTGAAGAGCTTACTGAAATAAACTCTTTAAGTTGACACTGTATGTTACAAGTAGAAAAAAATGAATTTTCCATTTTGTAAACGCTATGTTTTATTCTTTTGATTAATTGCCGATTTATTCATGTAGTTCTTCAAGATCAAGTTTTTGAAAATTACATAACCACATTACCAATTAGGTTTTTAACAATAAAATTATTATTCTTTTGTATTATGAACAAACATATGCAAAATTAGAAATGGTGATGTTGATATGTGTATGTATGTGTATATATATAATTGTCAGACTTGTTTAACCAAAATTAACTTTCTTTTGCTATATCTTTGAATAAAAATATACCAAAAAAAATGACAAAGTAGTTTTTTTTTAAAAAAAAGAATGAGAAAAAGAAGAAAAATATGAAAATAAAGTGATTTACGCTACTGAGAAAGTGTTTTATACAACTGAGCTTTGATAGATTGGAGATTCATTTTGATCTGTAACATAGCTAAGTGTTCCAGAATGTTATGTGAGTTCTAGAAAAATCATACTCAGATTTACTGCAGCATGAAAATGTCACTGGGATTTAGTAGAAAAAAATTTGTCATACAACTCGGGCAAAATTGAAAAATTATCGAAATTTAACTAAAACAACTGTGAAAGATTATAAGTTAAGGCTAGATTGCAATTTCATGTTTAATTGATTTATTTTTAAATTGGTTTTCTTATTTTTTTAGACCAAATTAAATATATATTTTTTAACTAGCATATAGATAGTATCCAACATTTACAAGCAATTTAAATTATTCAAATTTTGAAAAAATTTATTTGAAAAAAACTAATGACACTATCAGTATAATCAGATATTTTGAACATTAATTACTGTGATAAAAATTGGGTACTTGCTCAAAGCTTTTGAGACCATTATATAGAATTATAAACTCTGAATTGTAAACTCTTGAAACTCTTGTTTACGTAGACAATGATGTTTTAAATGTACAGGATACCATTAATCACATAATTTTGGCTAAAGCAAGTTGTCTCCCTTACTTTTACTTATTTTATTATTATTACTTTTTTTGTTTTTTTTTTGTTTTTTCATCACAATTGTTTTGTTAATTATTTAAATATAACAATATTGAAAACCGCATCAAAATTGGTGACAAAATAAAAAAGTTATAGCGGTTTGAAATCCACATTTTATAACTTTCTCTTTATCAAAAAGTGAAACGCCTCGTTTTGAGTTATAAACGTGTGACGTCAATGCAGTACTAGAAGTAGTGTCTAACATAATAGACAGTAGTAACAATGATGATATATTGATATATGTAGAAGAAAGTAACGACTCTGACATGTACCTATTTATGTCAAATAGTTCGTCATTATTTCGGGATGCAGTAGACAATCTTATCAGTGATGAATTTGGAGTAAAACCTTATTTATTCGAACCAGAAATGGACGAATCTGATGAACATATAGAGTCGAGTCCCGAACTGCGTTTGGTTGCATAGCTGTTGAAAAATAGACGAGTGTTAACTTGTCAATAACACGAAAAATGATTATATCTTTGACTTAAGAAAATAAATTATTTTATGAAGTCGGACTGGACAAACTCGAGAATTACGATGAGTTGCATAGCTATAACAAAAATTACGCGATTAGTTTTAACTAGTCAAATAACGAAAAAATAATTTTATTGTCGACATTTTAAAATGAATTAAATATCAAGTCGGACTGGACAGACTACCTGATGAATATTATGGAACTTACTGTTGTGTCATGTGCTGATTTTGAATTTCTATTAAAATAATGCATTCAAAATTTTGAACTTTGAATGCATTATTTTAATAAAAATTCAAAATCAGCACATGACAGTGGCACCGGGTAAAAATCAATACATAAAAATCTAATCGCCTATGTTCTTTTGTGCAATGTTTATTGACAGTTGAAATTAAATGATGGTGATGTAGAAAACTTTTAAGTTGTCTGGTGGCATCACATTTCCTCGATAATTGGAAAATGTTCACACAATTAAAGTTTGTAACATAGTTCTTTTCAACTGTCTGATGGTTAATTAATGCTGGGATAATAAAAAGAAAAAAAAAACAAGATATTCCATCTCAAATTATTTAACGCGAAATATATTATAATTGTTTAAAATGAATTGACACGGATTTTAGAATGAGACCACATTTTAAAAAAATGAGATAATAATAATAATAATAATAATAATAATAATAATGATAATAATTTTATGAATTTGTATATATAGAATAAAGAATTTAAGAATATCACAGCTTAATGTATGCCCAAGGAAAAGTGATAACTAAAATCTAATAAAAACAAATGCTGTTAGTAGATCAATAAACGTTTTAAATAGACTATTCTGGTCGTCAATTTTTGATTTTTTATTTTGCCTAAAAGTTGTACTTTATAATTAAAATAATAATAATAATAATAATAATAATAATAATAATAATAATAATAATTATTATTATTATTATTATTATTATTATTATTGACATGAAAACGAAGAAAGAATTCCTTTTCTTACTTTTTTAAAATTTACAAATGAAATATCCATTTTTTCCGGAGTGAAATCTTTATACTGTATATGACAAATAAAATTATTTTACTTTAATTGAACTGTAAATATATTATTGTATATTACCGGTCGTAAGATAACTTTATCAACCTGCAAATCAATTTTGCAAATTATAAGTGACATCCTGTTAATTACAGGTGTGGGTCTAAATCTAAGGAATGTGTCTAATAAACAAAAGGATTAATAATAATCTTAATTATCGGTATATGTCAAACGAATGTTAATTCCACTTCGTTAAACAGTTTTCCCATAAGATAATCATAGAAAGTTAAACTACTAGTTCATATTTGACTTATTTTCGTAGTTGGTAAATAATATTCTGTGGAGGTATGTTACTGCTATGACGTCACAACACGGGAGCCTCGATATCAACCTTTTTGATTTTGATTTCTAGAGATGTATTAGAAAATCGCCGATATCTATCTTATTATGGAATGAAATTCTATGGAATTTTCGCTACAGTCATATTTAAGTACGACGAATAAAATATGTCAAAACTGAAAATCGTTACAGGTACCCTTTAAATACTAATTAAAAAATATTCAAAACATTCCTAGTATATAAAATATTTAATAATGACTAATGATGTAAATTTGATTAAGATGTCATTTGTCTATATGTAAAAAAAAATCCAAATCAAATAAGAAAATTAAATTTACAAATTTTCATAAATTTATACATAGTATCAATGTACAAATCTCTACTGATTTTGCCAAACTGGCTGTCCTTGACCCTCATTAAAGGTTACAGTGTACTAAAGTATTGAAAACCTTTATAACTTCTTATTTTTTTAATTGAAAGGCATGGAAGCTTGAAAACTCTATGCTTGAAGTGCTGTTTATTTGTGAATCAAGTTGACATTGACCCACATTCAAGGTTACCCTACTTCTATTCTATATCAGAATATAGGTAATATATAAAATCAGTCACTCAAATGTCCAGTGAAGTCATTGCTAAAATTTCCACTAGTAGTTTTTTTAGTTTTCACTCAACATCCTGTGACTATGTTAATAGTTAACATTTATTAATCTTGTTGATGTTTTTTTTTTGTAGGAGTACATTTTGAAGTTGAAGACACTTTGAGATATATGTCAAAATAAAAAAAAAAATATGGAGGCTGAATCAAATACAGATAGCATCCACAAATACTGTGAAAACCATCAATTTTTAGTTGAGTTGTTAGGAAACGCTGTAAATGACATACAACAGAAACTGAATTGTTTTGAGAACAGAGCAAAAACTCTTTTTAACCATCCGTCAGTGGGTCTCGACTATGAACCTCATCTACAGAATATTCAGAGTGGTCATCTTAATTTTCAGTTTAAGATTTATGAAGAGCAGCAGCATTCTTCTTGCCTCACATCAAATACATCATTCTTGAACCCTGATAGAGTTGCTGAAACTACACAGCCAGTATACTGTGATACATATACGTCAACAGTTCTTACTTGTGTTACTGGTCTAACTGATAAAATCATGACGATGGACAGATTGGTGTCTTCATGTGTTGATTTATCTTCTGTGATCAGTAAAAAATTAACAAGAGTAAAAATCTTTCAGCTACAACCAGATAAAGTTAAGTTTGTACAATTAAAGGTAGATAAATCCAGTCAGCATAGAAATGGTCTGAATCAGTCTGTTCCTGTTCAGTATTATTCAGTATGGAACTGGCATATTACCCAGAATCCGACTGTATCTTGCCATAATCAACAGTATCCATCTGTAGTTCAGATTTATCCACAGCAGATTGATCTAACTCAATACAGATTTAATACTTTTTTACATAATGGCAATACGATTCAGTCAGAGCAAAGTTTACAGATGGGAAATCACAGTTATCTATCACATAGTTTAAATGTCTCCTCACAGCAAGATCACCAAATTAATTTATTGACAGACATTAATAGTTACACACAACAAAGGAATCCACCACCAGCAGCATCCGGTGTTTACGAATCCTTGTTTTCTACAAACAAAAGTTGGCCAGAATTCCAACAACCAGCAATGCATGTATCATCAGAGCTTATCAATGAAATGTTAATGTCAACTGTAGAAAATTTGAATGGAAAACAAAATGTCACATCCCCAATTTGTACTTGCTGTAATAGCTGTATTCTGGATATGCATGTGTTTTGTGGTTGTGTGGTGGAAAAGTTTAAATGCTTGCAAATAAAGACTGATATCGTATATCAGGATTTGGAACAGATAAAAGGTTTTGAAAAAGCTAGACAACTCCAACAGTTTGATATAAACAGCATCCAAGAATTACAAATTATGATAAATGGAGTAATATCTCTTCAGCATCAGTGCTTAGGATTATGTAGTGATGTTATGTTTTATTCTACAATGTCTGAAAATAATTTCTGTAATAGTTTGTCTTCACCACAGAATGGTACAAGCTCATGTAAGCTAGAAGCAGAAAAAATGTCACCTGTAATGATAGAGCAGTCTCATTCAACAACAGTGTTTAACAGTGTTTCACAAACCTTAGTATCTGCTAGGAATAGTCTTGCACAAGAAACAGAGGGTCCGTTAGATCTGACAAAAGCCAAAGCTGATTCCACTAAGAACCATAGTGGCACGACCAAATGTAATGTAATTATGGACGATGCTTTTACTCAGACTAATTCAGAAGACATATTAACACCAACTGAGTTAGATGACAAGCCACCAACTGCATCTGGAAAATGTTTTGATCAATCAACAGTTTATTGTGTGAAAGAAAATGGATCTGTGTTGCACAAAGCCAAAAACTGGTTCAAAAAAAGGGATAAATCCAAGTCAAAGACTTCAAAGATTAATCAAGAAAAGAAATGTAAAAATGTATCAGAATCTTCTTCAGAAACATCTATGATGTGTCAAAAAGAAAATGTTAAGAGAGTTGTTGTTTTATCAGGTGTTGCCAGCAAAGTTGAAACCAATAATCGGAACTCAGGAGTTGTTTTAAACAATGTATTAAAGAAACCTAAACAGTCTAAAAACCCAACATCACAGTCTAGTAAATTCAGTACATCAACACCTAATGTTAGTGTAAATAAAGGAAATTCAAAGTGGAGAAAATCATACAATTGTTCCACTGGAAAGAGTAAAAATTCAGCAAAAGTCAAAAACATTCAAAACTGTTCCACGTCAGATGAAAAAAGTTATAAAACTTCACACTTTAAAAGCTGGGTGGATTTATCTCCAATTAAAACTGTTGTCAGGGAATATAATGAGAGCAGTGTTAAATCTGAAAGCCATTCTTTGTTCTCTTGGAATCTGGAGGAAAGTTTGTTTGATATGTCCCGCAAAAAGATTCATGCTTCTAATACTGGTAGGAAAAATAAAAAGAATGAAGGGCAAATAATGGCAGAAAGACCACGGAAGACTGTTTTAGGTGTGAACAGATCAACCAGTAAGAGAGGTAATAAAAATGCCATTTACAGTAAAATTGTTCTTCCTCGAAAATATGATACTATGAAGAGTAATTGTACTATTGATGATTTGAGAAATGAGGAATTTAAAACAAGGAATCATGATCTTGTTTATAAAACAGTTTCTGATGTACATGATTCAGACATAGTATATACTAAATCCAAGAGAAAACTATGTTTTGAAGATGAATATGTAAGATTTGTGAGAAATAATGATGTAGCTGACATAGAAGAAAAACCACTACAACGTGAGAAAAACCAAAAGAAACTGAAGTTGTAACATTTGCCCAAATCTGAGTAAGACACTGAATTCGTAAATCTATCTCACCTCAAAGTGAGAAAAAAAAAAAAAAAAAAAAAAAAAAAAAAAAAAAAAAAAAAAAAAAACCAGACAAACTGAAGTTGTAACAACCTCAGAGTGAAAAAAATAAATAGAAATTGAAGTTGTAATACTTTTAAACTAAATTTGTCACCACACAAATTCTGAAACATCTTGTAATTTGAGATAAATAAATCAAAAAGACATTGTTAAAAGAGTGTATAAAACTGTGTTGGAGGAAGATAACTCTAAATTAAATCAATCCTATCATGCTTTTATGTACATGTATTTACTTTTATAATACATATGTGTATATATACAAATATATAAATAGATAATGTTTTATTTTCAATTTAAAATTGTAATTCAGTGGAATTCTTGTTTTAAGCAGTTGTTTTCTGTCTTCACTGATTAAGTTGTCATTTGTCAACACTATTTTCTTCAAAATTACAGTTACATAAATTTATCACATAGTGAGGTTTTTATCTGACATATTAATTACATTATGTATATTGGACAATAATAGCCAAAATTCTGAAATGATTTTCATTTATATTACAATTATAACCATTATTATTTTGATATTTGTAATGCTTGTTTATTTAGTTTTTAATGTAGATTTTAAGTTAGACATGAATATTGATGAGTATTTTTTGTTCCATTGCTTATACTTGTTGGTAGATTACATGTTTTCATTATTTTGAAGAAAATTTCTGAAAATCTGTTCATTTAAACTGTATATAGTATACATTTTATTTAAAGACAATGATGATAACTGATGGTATTACCAGTAATATGTCTAATATCACTGAAGTGAGACAGTGACTCAAAGCAGTCTTTATAGCTATTTACAGTGACTTGGGCATATACAAAATTATTATCACTGAAGTGAGACAGTGACTCAAAGCTGTCTTTATAGCTATTTACAGTGACTTGGGCATATACAAAATTATTATCACTGAAGTGAGACAGTGACTCAAAGCTGTCTTCTTTACTATTTGCAGTGACTTGGGCATATACAAAATTATTATCACTGAAGTGAGACAGTGACTCAAAGCTGTCTTCTTTACTATTTGCAGTGACTTGGGCATATACAAAATTATTATCACTGAAGTGAGACAGTGACTCAAAGCAGTCTGTACAACTATATACATTGACTCAGCATATACAACATTATTATCCCTGAAGAGATATAATGACTGAAAGCAGTCACTGAATTTAGACAGTGACTCAGAGTAGTCTTAATAACTATTTACAGTGACTTTGGCAGACATAAAATTAATATCACTGAAGTGAGACAGTGACTCAGAGTAGTCTTAATAACTATTTACAGTGACTTTGGCAGATATAAAATTAATATCACTGAAGTGAGACAGTGACTCAAAGCAGTCTGTACAACTATTTACAGTGACTTGGGCATATATAAAAAAATATCTCTGAAGTGAGATAGTGACTCAAAGCAGTCGGTATATCTATTTACAGTGACTTGGACATATACAAAAAAAATATCACTGAAGTGAGACAGTAACTCAAAGCAGTCTTTATAGCTATTTACAGTGACTTGGGCATATACAAAATTATTATCACTGAAGTGAGACAGTGACTCAAAGCTGTCTTCTTTACTATTTGCAGTGACTTGGGCATATACAAAATTATTATCACTGAAGTGAGACAGTGACTCAAAGGAGTCTGTACAACTATATACATTGACTCAGCATATACAACATTATTATCCCTGAAGAGATATAATGACTGAAAGCAGTCACTGAATTTAGACAGTGACTCAGAGTAGTCTTAATAACTATTTACAGTGACTTTGGCAGATATAAAATTAATATCACTGAAGTGAGACAGTGACTCAGAGTAGTCTTAATAACTATTTACAGTGACTTTGGCAGCTATAAAATTAATATCACTGAAGTGAGACAGTGACTCAAAGCAGTCTGTACAACTATTTACAGTGACTTGGGCATATATAAAAAATATCTCTGAAGTGAGATAGTGACTCAAAGCAGTCAGTATATCTATTCACAGTGACTTGGACATATACAAAAAAAATATCACTGAAGTGAGACAGTAACTCAAAGCAGTCTTTATAGCTATTTACAGTGACTTGGGCATATACAAAATTATTATCACTGAAGTGAGACAGTGACTCAAAGCAGTCTTTATAGCTATTTACAGTGACTTGGGCATATACAAAATTATTATCACTGAAGTGAAACAGTGACTCAAAGCAGTCTTTATAGCTATTTACAGTGACTTGGGCATATACAAAATTATTATCACTGAAGTGAGACAGTGACTCAAAGCAGTCTTTATAGCTATTTACAGTGACTTGGGCATATACAGCATACATATATCTAGTATTCGTTTTAATATTGTTATAAAATAAAATTTCCAAGACTTGTTTTGAGTTAAAGTTGCATTTTGGTTTTTGAAATTTAAAAAAGAAAAAATGCAAATACTGGAATACATAAGAGATTTGATTGAAAAAGAAACTTTTTTGTACATGTATTTGAAAAGATTGGCAAGATTAACAAGTAGTTTTACTATAGTGTGTTTTATTTTTACATGTAATAGCTGCTAGAAATGTTATGTTTTGTTAATTAAGATTTATTTATACGTATTTATTAGAATTTTAAATAAATTATTTACTAGAATATCTGCTTTAGTATTCTGTTATATAAGAACATGAAAACACCCAGCATGAGTATCAAAGTCTACATGTATTTGGTTAGGATGGTTACTAGTATCTTTATCCAGTCAAGATGTCACTTTATTTGAGTTGAGTAATGGTGTTTAACATCCCAGTCAAGAATATTTCACTTATATCGCCAGCTATAGGCGAAAGTGCAGAAATTTTGCCTGTGCATTGCACTAATGGCATTATACAGCAGGGTTCTTTATTGTGCCATACCTGCCATGACACGGGACCTCGTTTATTTTAAGCTGTGACTTTCATTTTGTAATGCTGAGTGCTTGGCGAAAGAACAGTCACTACCCACTTTCAAGTCTTAGGTCAGACCCGGCCGGGGTTCAAACCCACGGCCTTCCACTTATGATGTGAGCACTCTACCAACTGAGCTACCAGTGGCTTCACTTTATTTGAGGTGGTTCTGGAATGGTTATGAAGTACCCAGATAAAACCAGATATCAGCATTGGAATCATTTTCATTCCAGGACTTGACCATGTTGAAAAACACCTAGAATGTGAAAGAGGCAATGTCAAATGTTTTGAGAACTGTTAAAAGTTTTATGACAAACTCATATGAAGAAAAGATACTTTTTTATACTGACAACTTTTGTTAACAGTAGTAAAACTTCTTTTAACCAGATAGTGAGTCCATAGGTTTGACAACTAGACATTAGACATTTTACCTTATTATCTAAGGCTAGATTAATTTCTTGTTGGTGCTATACACGTACAAATCAGGTACTTCTCGGATTTAAGAAAATGGTCAGAATCTAAAGAATACACAAGATAAAGTAGTTGTACTGTCTTAACATGACAAGTACTGTCATTTACATCTCTTTACTACAAAAAAACATTAAAGAAGCTTAGTTGTTATAGTGGTCATTATGTGAGTAGAAAGTCTATTTTTATTTTTAGGCCTTTTCAACTGGAAATTTAAAAATGAAAACTGACAGGTCATTGATCATGGTCTAGGCATTTTGATAAGAAAATTAGGGTCCTTTTGATAAAACCTTAAAATCTGGTACAAACCCAGCTGGAATGAGAACCTTCTTGAGTAAACAAAACCCTATGTTTGTAAGAACAAACCATTAATATTATTTGATAAATAAACTTTATGCAGAGGAAAATCTCTGGATATTCAATATAGATATACATGTATCTCACAAACAAATTGAAGGGGGGTGGGGAAGAAAAGGAAAAAAAAGAATAATAATAATAAAACCCAGAAAACTGGATCCTACATGGAAGTCCTCACTATACTAGGAATTCTTTCTACTGTAGTGACAATTTTTTTTTTACTTCAACTATTACAGACAAATGACCTAACAGCTGTACATCTAGGTGTAAAGTTTACCTGTCGTTTTACATTAAAAGAAATACAGGAGAGATGGTATGCCTTGTTATATGATCCAATCATATCAAAGTAAGTCTTTAACCATAACTAAAATAATTGAGTAAAATATATCCTCGGCCATATATATTTTAAAAAAAAAAAGTTAATTCTACTTAACTATAATGATAAAAATATTCAAATAGATACATAAAAAGATAAAAATTATACATTATGTGCATAATTCTATTTCCCCATTGCATTAGAGGGTGTCAGTTACTGTGTCATTAGATACCCTTTCCACAGCATGGTGTTGGCATCATTTATGTCCCATAACTAGGCTAAATTTCTTCTTTTTTTTTTCTTTTTTTTTTTTCATAGAACAGTTGCAAATGCAACTGTTTAAAAGGAAAAAAATTGTGATTTAAAATATGTTTTTTTTTTGTAGACTTGCCATACAGGCCATGAAACAGTTACATCCAGATGTAATGACCAATATACAGGCTAGAGCATTATACAGTAAAGAAGAAGAAAGTCTACTCGGGACTATACCATCTGTAAGTTTATATGAACTTTACAGCTGAGGGATTATACATGTACATAATTTCAGGCATTTAGCTTGAACCTACACTTTATTGAAACTTTCTAGAAAAAAATGATGGGTGATTAAACAAATTTATTACACATCTGGCTACTCCTGTATTGTTGTTGAAAGAGATATATAGAAGTGGCACTAGACGATAAAAGGGGAACATTCTTTTTTTAAAATCTATGTCCTTTACACATTCATGTATTTACCTTTATGTTGGATTTCTTCAAGGAGGCTATTTTTGGCTATTTCTTATTCCTCATTAAAATTCTGGTGTAAACTTTATAAAACATAAATAAAGTATATGGTAATATAAGAAACCACATCTTTTTACTGGACATCTTTCATATTTAGATATTAAGTTTTCACAAGTATTTTGATTCATAAACTGCAAAATTACTTTATAGTGTCTTATACATATAATTCTAATAAATATGGAACATTTCTTTTTATTTAACAGACCAGCCAGCCTTCATTAGATGTATTTCATGAACTGTCAGAGAAACATCCAGAAGTAATTTATCCTTTAAGAACATCAAAATCCCTCTACAATCATTGGTTATTGATGAAGCAATATCATTTACTTCCAGATCAGTCTGGTAAGATTCTCTCTCTCTCTCTCTCTCACTCTCACTCTCACCTTGCTTGATTCATTTATTGATATTGAGGAATGACAATAGCCATAGTTGGTAGAGTTTTAGCTTTGTAAGTAGAACATCAAACTTGTTTTGTGACTTGAAAGTACATATGACTGTTCAGTGTCTTTGTCAAGTGCTCATTGATTTTTATGTTAAACTCGATTTACCTATTAACTTCACCCGTCTCTCTCTCTCTCTCTCTCATTTGACACATACATATGATGCTTCACAAGAAAAATATGTTCACTAGTGCAAAAATATATTTTATAGATTATGATACATGTATTGCTTTTCACAAATCTGCGACATGTTTTATTTTAATTACTGTATCTTTTTGTTTAAATATTAGTTGGAACTTCAGGATGACATTCATTTAATGTTTTTCAGTACAACCTATGCCTAGAGGAGATCATGTGCTGAATTTCTCAGATGCTGAAGAAATGATGAATGATGAAGATTTAAAGTATGTTTAAGATTCCTTCCTATATGATCATAGGAATTTGTCAATATTGTTTGGCATTCAGTTGCTAAATTTTGACTTGTCTTGTTATGTGTTGTAAAAGAGTAATTTGTTAATGTGATAGCCTCTTCATGTGATTGTTAAAGTTTTACATTTTGATATTATCACAATCCCGAAAACCGTTTCATAAATTAAACCATGTAAAAAAAACGAAATATACACTTGCATAATATAATTCTGTTTTCTTTGGTCTCTGAAGTCATCCTTTTTTTTAATAAGTACATGAAGATAAAGTTATCTTTGGTGTGTGGACATTGTCAACATTTTGACTGTTTTCTTGTAGAGAGAACAAATTCCACTTAAAATGGATTTTTTGGGGGATAACACAGTAAAAGAAATGTGTGAATTTGTGTTAATATAATATTAAAATGATTGAACCAAACTTTACTCAAATTTTTCTCAAATTTAAATATTCTGTATCATTAGCTCACCTGGCCTGGCCACAGGGCATGGTGAGCTTTTGCTATCACTTGGCGTCTGTCGTCGGTCTGTAAACTTTTCACATTTTGACTATCTCCTCTGAAACCACAGGACCAATTTGAAGCAAACTTTACAGGAATGATGTATGGATGGTCCTTTACTAAGTTTGCCGAAATTTCCCAGATCCACCAAAAAAACATGGCTGCCAGCACAGGACATAGTTTAACATTGGACCTTATCGGAAAAAGCATATATTGGCTATCTCCTCTGAAACTACTGAAGTAAATTGAATCAAACTTTACAGGAATGATGTATGGATGGTCCTTTACTAAGATTACTAAAATTTCCCGGATTCACTGAAAAACATGGCTGCAAGTGCGGGACATATTTCAACATTGGACCCTATGGGAAAAGCATGTATTGGCTATCTCCTCTGAAGCTAATTAAGTAAATTAAATCAAACTTGGCAGGAATGATGTATGGATGGTCCTTTATTAAGATAGCCGAAATTTCCCGGAATCACTAAAAAACATGGCCACCAGCACAGGACATAGTTTAACATGGACCCTATGGGAAAAGCATAATTTGTCCATCTCCTCTGAAGCTACTGCAGCAATTTGAATCAAACTTGGCAGGAATGATGTATGGATGGTCCTTTACTAAGATATTCGAAATTTTCCGGATCTGCCAAAAAACATGGCCACCAGCACAGGACATAGTTTAACATTGGGCCCTATAGGAAAAGCATATACCAGGGGGGGGGGGGTATTGGCCATCTCCTCTGAAGCTACTGCAGCAATTTGAATCAAACTTGGCAGGAATGATGTATGGATGGTCCTTTACTAACATAGCGGAAATTTTCCGGATCTGCCAAAAAGCATGGCCACCATCACAAGACATAGTTTAACATTGGACCCTATAGGAAAAGCATATATTGGCTATCTCCTCTGAAGCTAATGAAGCAAATTGAACCAAACTTTGCAGGAATGATGTATGGATGGTTGTTTACCAGGACAGCCAAAATTTTCCAGATATGCCAAAAAAAAAAAAAACATGGCCACCAGCACAGGACATAGTTTAACATTGGACCCTATAGGAAAAGCATATATTGGCTATCTCCTCTGAAACTACTGAAGCCAATTGAACCAAATGTTACAGGAATGATGTATGAAAGGTACTTTCCATAGATTGCCAAAAAGTTTTTTTCAATTTGCCAAAAAACCTTGACACCAGCATAAGATATTGTTTAACATTGGACCCTATAGGATAAGCATAATTTGACTATCTCCTCTGAAGCTACTGGTTTAATTAAACCAAACTTTACAGGAATGATTTAAACATCTTCAACTAAGATTACCTGGCCCAGGTGAGCGATACAGGCTCAGCCTTCTGAGCCTCTGGTTTTTGAGAAGTAGTTGATTATTTATTTGTTTGCATAATGATTAAATGAAAAAGAAATATAACCATACCGGTATATTAACTAACTGTACTTGATTCAAAGTTTGATAAGTAAAAAGCAAATATGATCATTGACTGATATATATCTGTTTCAGAGACCCAAAAGATGAAACATTAGAACATGGTAAGTCACTTATATATTAACCAGCATGCATTTCAATTTATATTTTAGTCCAAGGGTATGGTTTCTCTCTAGAAGGGATTTGAATGATAGATTTGAATAATGATGAAAATTAGTTAAAACTTATGTACAGTTGCCCGATTTAATTTATATTTTGACATTTTCTCTCCAGTTGAGTGTCGGTGTCCAAATCTAAGGGAGGTTATTTTTAAAACATCTAGATGATTATGATGAGTTACTCTCAACATGAGTACTTGCCTCCGTTCAATAGAGCGCAGTGGAAAGCAACCAGTAACTTGAACAAGCCTCAGGTTTTGTTGCATCTGCATACTTGTATGACAACACTATTAAAGAATATCTCCATTTTCTGGTAAAGATGTAATGAACACAGTTCTTCTGTCATTTAAATTTCAATTATTGCATTGTTTACTGTCTTTGTTGAATTATGTTTAATAAATAAACAAATTGTTACTTTATTTCATGTTATATATTGTTACAATTTTAGAACTTTCTGTTGCTGATCGTAGAAATAAAAAAGAAATACGCAATTTAGAGCAAGAACTACCTAAATGGCAGGTCCTAGTAGACAGTGTTACTGGTAGGTACAAGTTTTCAAGCAAAATATGTACAGCATAAGCAGCACTATTACCTTAAGTTGTGGTTTTTAACTTTTTAAGAAGAATATTTTTTTAAAATAATTAAGGAAGAATTTTCTGAAAAATGTCTGATGTTTGAAGGATCAGAAACGTACGTGTAGCTAATACAATGTACATGTAATTCAATCACAATGCTTACCATTTCTGGTTTGATAAGAGATGTTCATCTAAATGGTTACTACAAAATCTTATTTACACCTAAGTGCATCTATAGCAAGTGATTAGACATCCCCTAGCCTTGCAAGTTGAATAGTATTGTTAAAGACATATATCTTTAAAATTTTCTGAACATTCCTGTATTATAAAGTGTATACAATGCAGAAATACTTCAACAGAATCAAGCAATAGTATGTTAACACTGGTTGTCTATGTTTCAATGAAATGTATGACCTTATGGAGCAAATGAAATGTAAAATACTCATTTGAATGTAAAATTTTAATGCCATAAGTTGTAAAAGTCACATGTTCATGTATTAAAATTTATATATAGACACTAAGGTAAAACAAAAATTTATATTAAACTTTAAAAACAAAGAAAATATCCTTCACCGTCTGCGATTCGAGACTCTAACTAACCAAGAACAAAACATTCAAATGAAGCAAGAATATGGATTTTAAGACACCCAGCAAATATAACAATGCAACAATTCTAATGTTAATAAGGTTGTCACATCTGCAATAGAAATTTTGACTTCATAAAAAGGTTCTTGTACAAACATGAGGACATTTCTACACATTATATATTAAAATCTTGTTCATTTCAGGTATAAGTCCACCAGATTTTGACAATCAGACTTTAGCTGTATTAAGGGGAAGATTAGTTAGATACTTAATGAGATCAAGAGAGGTAGAAACATATTATATACTTATACCTTATCTTGAAGCTTGCTTGTATATAAAATTAAGTGCTTATCAAGGTCAGGAAAGCAAGATCTGTACTTTAATTGAAGTTTAATCTGTTAAAGCAACCTACATGTTTCTTTAGATAATTTCACTTTTTATATGTGTAGTTCATTGTTAACATCACCTCTCTGGAGGTATTCTAGAGGAAGTTCACATGAGGTAGAAAGTCTGTGTTTTTTAAAAAGAAAATTCTGGTTTCTTCCACATTCCTTGATAAATGTGTAAGTAAAATGGTCTCACCCTTCATGTAATTAGGCCTTTACTTCACTCCACTCTGGATTTATATTTATGATAAAATTTAAAGTTATGTACTTTGTAATACCTGGGATATGTACCTTGTAACACCTGGGAATATGTACCTTGTAATACCTGGGAATATGTACCTTGTAATATCTGGGAATATGTACCTTGTAATACTGGTTTAAAGATTCCATTATTAATTCTTATTTTATTGTTTATTTTATTGTTTGATATTGAAATATATAAGTGAATTTACAGATGCTTTTGTATTTATTTTTATCACAGATAACATTAGGTAGGGCTACTAAGGATAACCAGATAGACGTAGATCTCTCACTGGAAGGTCCAGCTTGGAAAATATCTAGACGACAGGGAATAATCAAACTTAGAAGTAATGGAGAATTCTTTATAGCTAATGAGGGTAAACGAGCAATATACATCGATGGGAAACCAGTCATAGCAGGAAACAAACAAAAGTTAAATAACAACTCTGTTGTAGAGGTAAGAATTTATACACAGTTAGCTCCCCTTTCATAATGTCTTATTTGCCAGATTTTTAGCTTTTATGTATTTGTTTAAGGTACAATAAGAGTTTATGCAATTCCATGATGTTCCATGTGAGTGTTTGCATTTAAAGTAAATGTGTTCAAGTATTTGATAAATGTTGATTGATAAAACTAGCCGAGAAAGGAAGCTACAGAATTCTTCAGTAGCTGTGGTTATCCATCTTCGTTGTGTTTAGTCTTCAGCTGGGTGTACTAGTATTTGCAGATAATTATCATGTTAAAATTTTATAACAGGCTCACATGTGTTGTACTAGAATGAAGAATTTTTAGAACCCTAATATTATGTACTTGACAAAAGTAATTTTTTTCCAGAAGTTTTGCAAGAAATGAATGAAGTTATCAAGTTGCATTTGTTTTTTTTAATTGACAATATAAACAAGTACCGGTAGCCAGTATGAACAGGGAAACTTCATTTTTCCTGATAATCAGTTTTTGTTTTTCCTTCATTGCTAAGCAGATATTTAGATATAAGTGGTACCTTTTAGCATTTCTCTTTTACATGAATTTATGTTGATGGCATATAATAATGCTGTTTTTTTTTTATTTTTCAGATTTCTTGTTTGCGGTTTATATTTCTAATTAATCAAGATTTGATCAATGTAATTAGGACAGAATCTCAAAAGATCAACACAACAAGCTGATAGTACAAGTTCTTATATTGTAACACTGGTATGACAATGCTGAAATACTTGTACACAGCACAACTGCATAGAATTGACAATGTGGAATTGGTTCAATCAACAATCGAGATAGACAGGTACTGGTTTAGATGAATCTATACAAATAAGATTTATACATGCTGGAGATGGTATCAGGAATATTGTGAAAGTTTTAATGAACAGATGGATTTAGTTGCACTTGTATGTTGTTATCATATTTTAAGATGTTTGATGTTGTGGATCTCAATGGTGTACATGACATTTGTGGAGAAGTTATTGAATGTTTTCCAAGACAAGAATCAGAAATAAACATTCAAAGATGAACTAAAATTTTATCAAAATTTTGGTTTGTATTTGTCAACTGCAGTTAAGATTGTCAAGAAGATTTGGTTAAGGAAAGGAAAATGGATACTGTGAATTTTAACAGAAAACTTCAAAATCAAACACAAATTGTAATAATGTCTAAGAATTTTATAAAATAAAGTTAAGATCAAAGATATGAGAGTTTCATCTTAGATTATATTGAAATGCATTTATTATAATTTACTTTAGTTTCACAACAGTGGTATTAAGACTAATACTGGAGATTAAGATTTATACATACATGTACATGTGCAACTTACCTTAGGAAGACCTTCACTTATGTAACAATACTTGGTAATATTTAATTGACAAAGACAATGAAAGACACCAGAAAAAACCGCCGACCTTGGCAAGTGACCTGACAAATTTTCTCACACTAATTTTCTACCCTAGAGAGCAAGAGGTAATGTAATCACTTGGTGCATGTCTCCAATCACTGGCCACAACCCCCCTCTCTCTATATGGTTGAGAGGAAAATGATATGGCAAGTGAAAACATTGTATCCAGAATAAGTTTATGCATGTATGTGACAATGAAAACACCATGTGTATGGATACAATACTTTGATGTAGCTGTGGTGGCTAAAAGCATGTACCATACTCTGGACATATAAGAAAGTACTGTCAGTTTTACTTTGATTGAACATATGTAAATGCGATTTATCTCACCTGTAAGCCTCAGTCCACTGTTTATCTATCGTTTAGCTTGTTTTAGTACAATTTAACACAGAAGTTTACAATGAAAATTCATATTGTAAAGTGGCTTAATGGTATTTTAAACCCTATTCAAGATTCTTTCACTTATATCAAAGTAGGAGAAAAACACTGACCTTTGGCAAGTGAACTGACAAACTTATTCATACTTGGATCTGCCTAAGTTGGATTCAAAGCTAGGCAGTGAATTGCACTGTGATCAGTAATCATTTACCACCAAGGGCAAATTTGTAGCATTTAAATTTAAGTCTGTTTACTAAAATTAGTTATCAATGATGTTGTAGTGCCAAGTTAATCAGAAAACACTTACACAAATAGGATTATCACATGAGGAACTTGTGTTAAAATTAATTCTTGAACTTTTGATCATGAACAGCTGATGAAATTGTCAACGATTGTATAAGATAAGTAAGATTGTGTGTCTGGAATAAGATTACATCCTTTATTTGGAAACACCAAGTTGCAGAAATTTATGCCTGCTTATGAAATCAAGGAAGTTGTCTCACCCAAGATTATTTCACTTATAACAAGGCTCTCACTTCTTGGATGGAAAATAAAAATGCATTGCCAAGAGCAAAATACCAACCTTTTGAAAGCAAACTAATAATATTTCTCACATTAGGAATTGCCTAAGTGGGATTTAAAACTAGGCTTTGATTGGTAAGACAGCGCCTTAGACTACATGGACACCAAGATTCTCCTTATGGAGTTCTTTATAATACTACATCTACTATGCCACAGAACAATCCTGACAAACTAACAAGACTGTGGGGGAAAACAAAACAAGACTATATAACATGTAGATGACTATATTCTGTTCATCACAAAAACCAGGTTTTACAATATTTTTATGTTGCTTTGATGGATACATGTATATATATAAATCTTGATTTATAATATATTATATACGGTAATCCTTCTAAGACTAGGTGATTTAAACATAAACTTTATTAACTGTAGCCTCATACAGATTAAAACAGTAAGTATTTTGAGTACTAATTTCCATTCATAAACACATTGACCAAGAGCTGCCAAAAAAGTAGTAAAGTCTACATAAATTCTTTTCCTTTTAAAAACTTGACCATAAATTGTTAAATTAATACCAAGCTTTATTGGATGTGAACACTCAACACACTTATGTATGTTTGTGGGAGGGGGGGGGGGGGTGTTGCTCATCCAGAAAGAAAGAATAAAATATAATTTACATGTTTTTAAATGTAAGTGAAAGCAGATTTATTATTGGCTTTACTAAATAAAGGGGCGTAACTCTTTTACAATTCAATGAGATTTCATTAATTTTACAATTTGTTTCCATTGTGATGTGGAGTGAAGAAAAAACATTATTTAAAATGTTTAAATAGTATCTGATTATTATCTCTATTTATCAAAACACTAAAAGAATGTAAAATTTTGCTCATTTCTATTTTTATAATTGGCATAAGAGGCACAGTTAATAAAAAGTAATGTTCACGAAATCATAAGAATGATCTATATACTTTTTTAGACATTAACAAAAAAATGTAAAAATGTACTTGGAAATTACATGTACATTATATATATGTACAAAATTTTCACCATTATTATATATAATTATATATTATTGTGTAGTTTATTATTGATTATACAGATATCAATTGTTATAGTTATATACAACTAATACAAGTATTGAAATGTAAAAAAATTAAAAAAACTTCGAACAATAAATCAACATTTGACAAGAAAACAACAATTACCAACGTGAAAAATTAACTGAATATATCAATGAAATAGCATGTTATTTAGATGTATATCCTAACCCTTCTTAACAAATGGTATTCATGAAAATATGAAAATTGCTGAAGCAACATAAAACAATATATAATAAACCAACCTTATTTGATGAATGAACATTAATCAGTACACCCCTTAATTTACAGTAAAATAATACATTTCTTTTAAGTTTAGGACAAATCCAAAAATCTTTAGGTGGAAACAGGGTTAAACACACCAAACATTGGTGATATTTTACTATACATATGCCAACATTACATAAAATTAGAATCTCTCCTTAGACAATGGATAATGTAAAATATATCGATACAAATATGTGTATAAAGAAATAATAAAAATTACAAAAATTAATCATTAATATATACAGTATACATGTGATAAATGTACCTTGATTTGTTAAAACACAAAATAAAGAATAAGAACAATTTATATGAATTCAACATTTGTGAAGCTGAAAACTACAGGTATAGATATTGAATTAAAAATATAACATAAGTTTGGTGAAATGGGATTTATGGATAACAGTCATTTTGTAATCCACACCTGCTGTTACACAGGGCTTTGATTTTAAAAGATCTCATTCAATGGTCTTTTGATTTCTAAATGCCAAGTGCTTGGTAAAAGAACATTGAGTTGCTACTGATAATGAAGTCTAGGATCTGAAACACCTGGTAATCTACAGATAACTACCAACCTGTAACTAACACTCTTAACACCAAAGATAAATGTTATTCTATACGTTTGACAATGGAATAAGTATAGAATAAATTTCTCTATCCGCGTACCGCTTGGTGGCATGATTGTATTTTCACATTGTTTATAAGATAATTGCACGGGTTTTATGGTCAGTTCGGCAACACACTTGGCAGAACACAGCTTGTTTTTTTTTTGTATGGTTATTTATTTATTTTTTGTAAAATATTTATGCTTTAATATAAAAGAAAAACTTCAATGGCATTGGTTAATAAATTTAGGCCTCAGTGCGTTGTAGAATATCCAGTAAGTGTTTATAGTTGTTGTTTTGCACCAAGCGGGGAGTAGTGTTACATAGAGAATATAGAGGATACAAATGAAATGAAATAATGAAGTGAAAAGTCACAATTTTTCATCAGTTACTTCAGCAAATTTCAATTTTTATTATAAATCGCATAAATAATTGAAACACAAAAACAAGTGATTTTACAAGACTGATAATATTTAAAATCTAACAAACAATATCTATGGAAAATGTATACAACAAATGCTAAAAACGCATATGTATAAGAGTTTATTGCAATAAAAATGCTATTGAATTGCTATATATATAAAAATGTCATATTTTAATTACCTGGATACAGTTTTATTATATACTAGTATATATATATACAATTCATTTATCACAAAACATTTAATGTTTAATAAAGGTGGCAAGCACGGCTGCAATGTTTCATAAGAAATCTTATAAAAAATTCAATAAAAAAACAATTCATTTTGCCCCATGGCTGAAGCTACCCGGAACATTATATGGCATTCAAGTACAATAGCAATTCTAAGAAAAAGTCAAACTTTTCCAAAAGCAATTTATTTTGGTGATATTTACCATCACTGTTTTGGAAATATTCCTTAAAAACTTATGAATGAATACTAGTATATTTTGCACAGAATTTTTAGTTAATAATGTAGGCAATATTAATTTTAATTTATCTTTAAAAAAGATATTCAAATTACCAATAACAATTATCTTTGAACTGGGAAATGAAATTCTGTATTTTGTATTTTCCTGGGTGGGTTCAGAAGATGAATGGTATTTTAAGCCCCAGTCAAGATTCTTTCAATGATATAGAAGGAGTTCAGGAATGGTGGAGAAAACCAGAGTATCCAGACAAAAACATTGACCTTTGACAAGCGAAGTGGCAAAATTCTCACACTAGAATCTGGTAGAAGCTTTAGATTTTTTGGTAAAAATATTAACTTCTCACTATCTAACTGCTAATAGTTTGCTAAATCAATATTTTAAAAACCAATTCATATACAAAACTGTCTGAAATTAGAACGAGATAATCAGTCTTAAAATAATGTTAAAAAATATAATAACATTAAATATGACATTGATATCTTACTTTAATTGTCAACAAGACATGCTTGACTTCTCCATGTTTTGAGTTTTAAAATGACATTTGATGGGTTCAATTTTCCGTAAAACTTACTATCTTTTAGTTCTATTTTCAGACAGAGCTGACATCTTCAGTATTGTATACAGTGTTACAATATAAATGGTTACGTTACAACGCATTTACATTAACAGTATTGATTTTAAGTTCAGTGGTGGAAAGTGTTCAATCTGGGCTGCTTCTTACTCGAAGTGTTCTCCATTATCAAAAGTTTCTCCTATCTGTTCTGGTTCTTGTTCAAAGGTCTCTTCTTGAAAAAGTTCTGCCTGTTCTTGTAAAAAATGTTCTGAATGAGGAAGTTCTGGCTGATCTTGATCAGGTTCTTGAATAAGTGGTTCTACTACTTCAGACTGGTCAGGATTCAAATTTTTCTTCCTAAAGTGTGTTTCCATGTGTCTATTTAAAGTATATCTCTGTGTAAAATTCTTTTGGCAAATATGACAATGATGTTTTTTAATTCCTAAATGGGTCATCCGATGTCGTTTTAGAACACATTGTGTTCCAAAGTTCTTGCCACAAATATCGCAGTAGTGTTCTTTTTCTCCAGTATGTGAAACAATATGACAACGTAAATTGTAAGAAGTTGTAAACTGTTTACCACAAAATCTACATGTGTACGGACTAAGACCTTCATGAACTTTTAAATGTGCATTCAGTGTTCCTTTCCTAGAGAATTCCTTGTCACAAATGTCGCATCGGTGTACAGACCCCACCTCCTTGTCTGTATGGACCAGCATATGTCGCTTCAGACAACTTGTTGTTCTAAATTTACGATCACAAACATCGCATTCATGTGGCATTTCACCAGAATGGATAAGCATGTGATCTTTTAAATTTCGCCTTTGTGCAAACTGTTTTCCACACACACCACATAAATGGGGTTTTTGTTCAGCATGTATTAACATATGTCTGGTTAAACTACTTCGGACAGGAAATTCTTTTTGACAAATTTCACAAGTATGTATCTTTCTGCTTTCTGCATGTTTTGCCATGTGTCTCATGAAGTTTGGTTCATGTTTGCACTGTAACCCACATATCTTGCAAATGAACAATCTTGTATCTTTAGCATGTGTCAATTTGTGTTTTTCTAAACTGAATCTATCTATAAACTGTTTACTGCACTCCAGTTCTTCACACTTATATTTCTTCTCTGCACTATGTGCAGCCATCATGTGTCTCGTCAGATTTTTCTTCATGGAGTAAGCTTTGTCGCAGATTTCACATTTGTATGGGTTTTCTCCCAGGTGCATCAACAGATGAGCATCCAACACATTTTTGCGTGAAAACTGTTTCTCACAGATGTAACATTTATGTGGCTTTACTTCTGAATGTGTCCATGAATGCCGTTTTAACAAACTTCTTGTTGTAAACTTTTTCCCACATACCTCGCAATCATGAATTTTTTCTCTATGAAGAATCATGTGTTTCTTTAAATATTCAATGTGTGAAAAGGATTTTTGACAAATGCCACATAAATATGCCTTATCACCAGAGTGAACTGACAAATGTCTTTCAAGATATTTCACTAACTTAAATTTTTTGTGACAGATTCCACACTCGTGACGAGCACTGAGACCATCATCATCTGTTCCTGATGAATAATTTCCATCATCATCAACTACTGTTTCATCATAAATTCCAGATTCATCAAATTGTTGTTTTATGTGATCTAAATTTCCTTTTGTTTCATTCCCATAATCCTTTAAACTTGTCATGTTTTTATCCTCTGCATTTCCTCCCTCTTCATTCTCATTGTAACTATCTGTATCCATATTGTAGCGATCATTATCATTTTCAGGTTGATTAGCAGCGTGATTTACACCAACATCCCCTGATGAATTTGCACCCACGCTTTCACCCATATTGTACATTTTAATCAATCTTTTCTTTATATACATTTGTATCTCATCATCATTGTTTCCACACTGATTACCTGTGTCATTATCATTTAAAGATGCCTGATCAGTTATTTCCCTTGTCTTCTCTACATTACTGTTACTATCTTTGTGTAAATTAGTTTCTGCATAATTAATCATATCATTATAACTTGCATTATCATTTTCTAGTTCTGAATCATTTGGAGTTTCTTGTTTACTTATAACTTGTATGTACATATGTTGAGTTACTTCCTCAGATGTCTGATTATCATCTGATGTCGACTGTTCATTACAGCTTGATGGTAAAGTATCGTCTGCTTCTTCTATCTTGGTTTTCAGTTTTGATACAATAGCTGAGAGAGATTTTTTGTTACTTTTATTACTTTTGTTTGATTTTGTTTCTTCTAATTTAATGTTAGTAGTGGAAGAATTTGCTGGTTTTAAGCCAAGTGAGTAAGCCTGTTTCAAGCTAAGTGAGTCTGATAATCTTGCATCTAACGAACTGGTTTGATCTGAATCTGAACACATTAAATCTGAAATCTGTTCCTTACTTTCAGCTGAAGTATAGTTTTCAGTTTTGTCATCAGTTGTATCTGAATCATAAACACTGCTTCTCTTATCCAAATTTTCATTTTTATCCTCCAAATTTGCATCCTCTTCAATTTTCTCAACATATTTCATTTCCTTGCCATCACTATTATCATTGTTATATTCATTCATCTGAAGTAAGAAATCACTGTTTTTTGAAAAGTCAATCAAACTCAGTGAGCTTTCCATTTCTTTTCCGTCTTTGCCATTCTTGATTACATTAATCACTCCATCTTCGACATTTTTTTGCTTATTCTTGAAATGTACATTCATGTGTTTTACAAGACGATATCTGAGAGTAAATTCTTTATCACACAAATTACATTTATATGGTTTAACTTCCTCATGAGAAAGCATGTGTTTTTTCAGAGTACATTTCAACAAGAAATTTTTATCACAAATTTCACATTTGAACGGTTTTTCACCTGAGTGAATTGCAATATGCTGATTTAACAAATATTTCTCCCTATATTGTTTGCCACAAATCCCACAAACATATGGTTTATAACCCAAGTGTATATATTTATGAGCTGACAAAGCACTGGATTTACGGAAACACTTATCACAGAAATCACATTTATATGGTTTCTCGCCAGTATGAATCAACATGTGTGACTTCAAGCTACCTCTCTCCGTAAACTTTGATCCACATAATGAACATTCGTGTGGTCGCAACCCTAAATGAACTGCTCTATGACGTCGTAGATTACTCATCTGAGAAAACCTTTTACCGCAAGTCTCACATTCATGTGGTTTCTCTCCTGTATGAGTTCTGATATGACAATTTAAATCTTTTCTGTCTGTAAACATTTTTAAACAATAAGTACAGACATGTTTCTTTGGTCGTTTTTCTTCTGAATGTGTCCACATGTGGGCAGTTAGTTTGCTCTGATATGGGAACTTCTTATTACAGAGAGTACAGCTATAAGGTAGACTTCCTGTGTGTTGCAGCATGTGCTTTCTTAAACTGTCTTTATACCCAAAAGCTTTACCACATTCGTCACAAGCAAATGGTTTTTCTGATGAATGTGTGACCATGTGGCGCTCTAGACGTGACTTTTTGTCAAATCCTCGTCCACATTCAGAACAAATATGTGATTTCGATTTTTTAGATGACTTATGATTTTCGTGAAAATTGAATTTAATTACTCCTTCTCTATCTAGACCTTTTAAAGCATTATTCATTACTGTTTGTAGTTCTTGTTCAGTTCTATCTATAAAACTATCCTGATCCATCAACGAAGACATGTCCGACTCAGATACATCAACTTGGTCCTCTTCATCACTTTCTACAAGTACAACACCAGACTCTGTCATCATCATAGAAAGTTCCTCCCGATCCCCTGTTGTTGGAGCCATATGTGACTTAGTCATATTATCAGTGACATCCTCGTAGTCTGATGTTTCTGAAGTGATACCTGATTCAGATGTTTTTATGGAGAAATCTTCAGAATTTTTTGTAATAAAACCAGATTGTGCCATTTTCACTGAGAAATCCTCATCCGATTTTATCATGGCAATACTTGATTCAGCCATGTTTACTTGTCTTTCAGGGATTTTTTGTATTACCATATGCTAGAAATTCAAAAAATAACCCCTATCAGTAGCCTACATGATCTTACTGAAAATATATATTCAAAGTTTCCTTTAAAATGGTTACCAAGAATTTTTTAAACAAATGTCAACTTAACAGTCACTTGGTGTCATTCCTTCTGGTTTAAGATAACACTGATCAAGCCTAATTTATCACGATTCTTACATATATCACTTTAGCATCATTACCATTTATGTGTTTGTGGCATTGTCACACAGCATCTGTATTTATTAATCACTTCCATTGCTTTACAAACTGTAAATAAAAAAAGAAAAGATATTAAATTTTCCCAATTTATGCAAATTGATATAATATGGTATTGTGATAAATAAAGTAAAAGTCATACCTTGGTTTTCTATGCATATTACTAAAATGAATCCTAAATAAGATTGATTAAAAGAAATTATGAAATAATTCTTTGACTGATTTTTTTAATGAAGAGCTGGGTTGATTAATGGTGTATTATGTCACAGCTAAGATTCTTTCACTTATATTGAGGTAGTCAGTTCTGGGTCATCAAAGGAAGCTGTAATACCTGTAGAAAACCACCAACCTTTGGCAAATGGACAAACTTTCTCACACTAGGTAGGATCTGTCTAAGAGGGTTTGAATCTAAGAAGCGAGAAGCACTATGATTCTAAAGTGCATGCTTTAGTTAGACAACTTGACCACCTTTTTTCATGAAGAAATTTAATGATTCTGATATAAAATTGATACATATATGTAATATTCTAAATCATGATATTCAATTAAATTAAAAAATAATTATTTATATATATATACATGTATATAAATTCTACAGGTCTACAAGCAAGTTATCTCCCTTATAATACATGTATTTACTATTAGATCTTTGTGCAAAAGGATCTACATGTATCATTCAAAAGAGATTTTAACATTTGAACTTCCCATAGTGGCAACGTTTCTCTCTGTACAAAATTATATTATGGTTTTGTGGAAGTGAAAAGCAATTTTCAATTGAAGCTAGTCAGGTTAAAAATGAGTATAGCAGTCATAAAAATTACCACTTAATCTAATATCCATATTTAAATTGAATAAAAATTGTTAAATCATAATCATAATTTTTAGCACAGTATTTACCAATATACATTAAGATCTTTGAGTGACAAAATGAGATATTTCCCACATATGAAAGATCTATGAGTTGATCTTAAAGATAAGAATGATAAATAATTATATTCTTGTTTACAGGTATTATTTACAAGGTGAGTTGAAAAAATTCATTTTTTTGATATTAAAACATTTTCATAATTTTTATTTTGCCTATGTTATTACATACTAACAGAAATATATGCCAAGATTTGCATCCTGCAAAATTAACCTGCCATATGGTAAACAATTTTACTGTTCTCCTTATAAACAGCAAAACATGTACATAAAACATTCAAAAATATCAACATAATTATTAATGGGCTACACAATACCTCTTAATGTTTGTGTGGTGCTATTACTTCCACTGAATATGGAGTTACATTTACAAGTTTTGCTTTTTTTTTGTAAGATCATTATTCCGAAAATCTGCAACATAAATATTCTGCATGACTTTCCACACAAACATTATAGAGTGTTGTTTATGTATGCTGGCAAACCAAATTCCATCTTGTATTTTGTTTATCATCATAGTAAAACAAAAGACATGGCATAAACTACATGTTGTACACAATACAGTGGAACCTTCTAAACCAAACATCTTCAAGACTGACAATTTTCATTGGCTGAGACTTGGCTACGTAAGGTTCTTATAAAGTTGTTCCGTTAAGAAAATTTACCCAGGGTTCTATTTTCATATGTTGCACTAATGTTCAGTTTAGACAGGTTTTCAGTGACCCAAGGTTCAGTCTAGACGGTTTTTAATTTACAATAGGGTTTGTTTTCACAGGTTGTATTTTAATTTCAGTTTCAATAAGTTTTCAGTTTACTATGGGGTTCTGTTTCCAATGTTGCACTTTTAATTTAGTTTAGCCAGGTTTTCAGTGACTCAATGTTTAGTTTAGGAGTTTTCAGTTTACGAATGTTTGTTTTCATAGGTTGTGTTTTAATTCAGTTTACAAAAGTTTACTAGTAAGTTTTGTTTTCAATTTTGCACTTTTAATTCAGTTTAAAAAAGTTTTCAGTTGACTAGTGGGTTTTGTTTTCAATGTTGCACTTTTAATTCAGTTTAGAAAAGTTTTCAGTTGACTAGAAGGTTTTGTTTTCATTGTTGCACTTTTAATTCAGTTTAGAAAAGTTTTCAGTTGACTAGAAGGTTTTGTTTTCATTGTTGCACTTTTAATTCAGTTAAGAAAAGTTTTCAGTTTACTCGTGGGGGTTCTGTTTCCAATGTTCACTTTTAATTCAGTTTCAACAAGTTTTCAGTTTTGTAAAGGTTCAGTTACGACAAGTTTTCTGTTTATTCAGGGTTTTTTTGTCACCGATTTTACTTGATCACTTGTATCAGAATAGAAAACCAATTTAATTCTGTTATCTGACATGCTATATTATTGTACATAAACAATTGTCATAATCACAAACCATATACACTTTAAATAATGCACAATTTTCTTTTCAGCTTTTAAATTATTTTCTGTTAAACTATTTAGTCTAATGATGATGAGAATACATTGTGAAATAAGTAAGTCTATAAATAACACTAAGCTTTTAGCAGTTTGTGTTTTGGAAAAATAAGTAGCCATGAAAATGTGTTCTTCATGTACAATACAATATTATAACAAAGTTTTAACATTTCATAAACTTATACTTTTGAAAAAAAAAAAAAAAAAAAAAACTCTTTGTTACACACTAACTTTGATAAATATAATTATGTTGATTTACCAAATGTCTAAACAATGCAAGTCCAACCAACCTGTGCATGGGAAATCTTTTTGACAGACTTACATTTTTGATAGACTAATCCTGGGATTGAACAAGGTTTTATTCCATACAAATTTTTATTAGAGAATGCAGCTCGAAAGACTGGCCAAACAGTAAGAGTTAGTCACTCTCGTTTACCTGATTGATATTGTTAAGACAGAAAGTAAGTCATGTGCTATATGAATCAAAAGCAGTTTGTTTTCAAGTTTTTTTTTTTTTTTTTTTAAATCCTGCCTTTTATAAATCTGTTTCTATTTTGTGACAAAAATGCAGAATTGTAAGTGGTTTATAGTCATGTACCATTTGATAAAAAATAATGAAAGTACAATTTTTTACATATATACCAATATTACCATTTCAGTCAAATTCTGAACTAATCATGATGCAAATGGCCTTATTTCTAACATAAACAATACAATTTGTAACTGGTGTGATTAATGTTTTAGCAAGCATAATTACAAACATATATATATATATATATATATATATATATACTTACTATGTGGTATTGATATTCTAAAGTTATAATTTTACAAATCAGGTTATTGGTCAGATTTATCATATGAAATTCGAAAATTGAAAGTTTGGTTGCATGGTTGTGCAAAATATGAAAATAAACATAAGATAACTAAACAATGTACATATATTGTTTGATCAAGAAAATAAAAATATTACATTAATCTTGTGAGTTTTAACTTTTAGAAAATCCCAAAAAAACCCATTTGAAAAAAAATAAATCACAGGAAAAAAGTACTGCATAATATCATGACTAGACTCTAAAGTATTTTTAAATATATAATTTCTAATTAACTGCAGATCTACAAAAATATCAGCATACCATTTAGTGACCATCTGATTAAAGAGGTTCTGGTAAGAGCAGGTCTGGTTTGAAGTAATAAGTTGAAGGTGAATCAAGTTCCTCTGGATCTGGCTCATCTGAATACTGAAAATCGGATTGTAAATCTGACTGAGAATTCTCATTCTCAATATCTGAAACAGGTTCCTCAGGATGAAGTGCTTCGAATGGAGGTTCCTGTGGCTGATAAGGTTCCAACTGATTGTATAATGAATCTGCAAGTTCTGGTTGGTTTTCTGGATCTACAGGTTTTGTTTTAAAATGTGTCTTCATATGTTTATTGAGAGTGTATCTCTGTGTAAAGTTCTTCTGACAGATATGACAATGGTGTTTCTTGATGCCAGAATGAGTCAGCTGATGACGTTTAAGCACACACTTAGTTCCAAAACGTTTTCCACAAAATTCACACTTATGTTCTTTCTCACCTGTATGTGAGACAATATGACAACGTAAATTATATGATGTTGTAAACTGTTTACCACAAAAACGGCAGAGGTAGGGACTGAGACCTGCATGTACTTTCAAATGAGCTTCTAAGATGCCTTTTCTAGAAAATTCTTTTGAACAAATTTCACATTTATGAATATTTTCACTAGATCTGTCTGCATGAATGATCATGTGACGCTTGAGACAACTAGCTGTTCTAAATCGACGTTCACAGACCTTACATTGGTAAGGCATTTCCCCTGAATGTATTAGCACATGATCTTTTAGATATCGGCTCTGAGAAAATATTTTGCCACAAACACCACATAAATGTGTTTTTTCTTTCACTTTTTGAGGTGGTTTAACATCTGAATGTGTCCAAGAATGTCTTTTTAGTAAACTGTTACTTGAAAACATTTTACCGCAAACCTCACATTTATGAGATTTTTCTCTATGGAGCACCATGTGTTTTTTCAGATATTCTATATGAGAAAACCTTTTCTCACATATACCACACTGATGTGCCTTTTCACCTGTGTGAGTAGACATATGAGTTATGAGGTATTTTAACAATTTAAATTTCTTGTTACATATTCCACATCTGTGAAGAGCTTCATCTTTATCATCATCTACGTTTTCATTCTGGTTGCTGTCATTTCTTTTGTTAAACACTGTTGTATCATCAATATAATCATTGTGATTCATGGTTGCACCAGTGCCAGTGTGATTTTTAATCTTTATCTCGTGTTTGGAATAATTCATATTCTTGTTTTCATACCCAGCACTATCTGCCCTTTGATCCCTATATTCATTTATAATCATTTCATTACCCTTTGAATTTCTTCCTAAATGGTTCTCCATTTTACCTCTATTTACTACTGCATCACTGAAATCCTTCAAATTTGCACCATGATTCACCAAATTCTTTGGATTTTCACCAAGATTATCATACTTTATCTTAAAATTATTATATTTGTCATCAGTTTCACCCTCAAAGTTCCTGGTAATGTACATTTCTGTCTGCATCATTACATTGTTTTCTTCCTTTTCCCCCTCAAAATTTTTCAACCCCTCGCTGTTTTCAAATTCCTGTTTAATACTGTAATTGTCCCCTGTAATTGATGTTCTTAATTTATCACATAATTTCACACTGTTATCATGATTTTGAAGATTATACATGTTCATTAATTTACTCTTTATAAAAGTTTCTACCTCATCTTCATTTTTGTTATACTGTCGTTTCGTTTTACTATTTATATCATTTCCTATTTCTACTTTAACATTTGTTGTGGCACCATTCATTTCCGTGGATTGATTATGAGAAATGACACTTTCTCTAAACTGAGTTTTATCTAAAACTTGTATAAACATATGTTGGGTTACATCATCTGATGTTTGGTCACCATCATGTGACTGATCATAGCTGGGTAAACTGTCCTCCTCTTCTTTTTCAGAATCATCCATTTGTTTATTCTCCTTAAGCTTACTAACAATATCTAATAAGGAAGCTTTTGCTGGCTTTTTGATTTTATAAGAACCACTACTCTTTATAATTGTAGTCTTTAACTCGTCACGTCTAAAATAAGCGTTTCTTGTTTTATTTGAAGAAAATTCAGTTTTGTTATAACCATCAGACCTTTTATGACTATCTGTGTATGAGTTTTCGTGAAATGAGGATTCACTGACATGGCTATTGGTATCATTATATTCATTTAGTTGCATTAAAAATTCATTATTGTTGGAGAAATCAAGCATACTTCCAGTAATTTCTCTTTCCTTTGAGTCTGTTTCATTTTCAGGGTCATTTAAGTGAGTCTGAAGATGTGCCTCATAACTCTGTCGGCTTGAAAATGGCATATCACAAATTCTGCACATGTACATGTCACTTCCAGCATGAGAAGCCATATGATACTGAAGACTTTCTTCCAATGAAAATGTCTTCCTACAAACGGCACATTCAAAAGGCTTAAAGCCACCATGGATATTCATGTGTTTTTCAAGTCGGTACCTCAAGGTAAATTCTCTGCTACAAATCTCACATTTATATGGCTTTATACTTTCGTGACAAAGCATATGTTTTTTTAACGTACATTTCAACAAGAAGTCTTTGTTACATACAACACATTTAAATGGCTTTTCACCTGAGTGGATTAAAATATGCTGATTTAACAAATATTTCTCCCTATATTGTTTGCCACAAATTCCACAAACATATGGTTTATAACCCAAGTGTATATATTTATGAGCTGACAAAGCACTGGATTTACGGAAACACTTATCACAGAAATCACATTTATATGGTTTCTCGCCAGTATGAATCAACATGTGTGACTTCAAGCTACCTCTCTCCGTAAACTTTGATCCACATAATGAACATTCGTGTGGTCGCAACCCTAAATGAACTGCTCTATGACGTCGTAGATTACTCATCTGAGAAAACCTTTTACCACAAGTTTCACATTCATGTGGTTTCTCTCCTGTATGAGTTCTGATATGACAATTCAGATCTTTTCTGTCCGTGAACCTCTTATCACAGTAGGTACAAACATGTCTTTTGGGTCGCTTTTCTTCCGAATGAGACCACATGTGTGAGGTCAGCTTACTCTGAACAGGAAACTGTTTTTGACATATTGGGCATTCAATAGGCATGCTTCCTGTATGTAGTAACATGTGCTTTTTTAAGCTATCTTTATAAGAGAAAGCTTTACCACATTCTTCACAAACATAAGGCTTGTCAGATGAATGTGTAATCATATGTCTATCTAAGCGACTTTTCTTCTTAAATTCTTTTCCACATTCTATACATATATAAGATTTCAGGGATATTTTTGGAATATCTCCTACTTTTACTTTCAATCCTTCTCTATTTAATCCATCCAAAGCATTGTTTATTACAGCTTCTAATTTTTCTTTATCTTGATTCTCTTCCTGATTGTAATCTGATCCGATTCCCGATTCGTTTGTCATTTCAAGACTTTCCTCCTCATTGTCTGTCATTTCATGCTCAGTACCAGACACAGTTACCTTTACTAAAGTCTCTTCTAATGGTTTCACCTCTGTTTCATTCATTTTTACTTGTAAGTATCTTTTCTTATGTTTATGAGGTGGAATTTTACCATATTCTTCTGAAATTGAAAATAACTCCAAGTGTTGCTTTTTATTTGACAATTTACCCTTTTGAAAATTTTTAATGTGTAAATTTAATTTTTTTTTTAACAATACACATAAAAATACAATAATACAACTACATGTACTAGACTTTCTTACCATGTACACAATACTAAGCATAATTTAAAATATCACACTGTTAAGGTCCACATAAGACAAAACAATATGTTTTTTTTTTCATACAAGATTTGATTCTTAAAATGACCTTTAAAAAAAGCTCAAACTGACTTAATCTGTTTTGCTACTGATTTTACTATCATGAACCAGCCATACAATATATAAAAAGGGATCTTTTAACATTTTTTGTTTAGTACATTTATTAACATACCTAAAACCAAAAAATTGTGAAGGAAACACAATTGTAATGCTGTTTTATCACAATCTTGGTCATAACTTCAAGATTTTCAACGTAAAAAAAAAAAAAACAAAAAAAAAAAAAAAAAAAAAAAAAAAAAAAAGGAAAATTGAAAAATTTTTGGTAATATGTTTCTTAACCATTTCATTATAAAATGAAAGATCTCTTTATTTTCTTTTATTTATTTTTATACCAGTAAATTTTTGCAATCAATTCCAAAAAAATGAAAAAAAAGCTTAGTTAAGAATGATTGTGAAATACATGTACTAACTAAACTAATGTTTTTCATTGAGGAAGTAATGTTATAAATACCATGAACAATGATTAACGCAAGTGGTTTAAAACACATTTTCATTGTAACATTATCTGAATCCATGCATTCTGACCATCAGTAAGTGGCATTGATATGGTACCTTTAACAAATAACTTGATTTCCCTAAATGAGATGTTCATACAAAAAAAAAATGCAGAAAAACAAAAGAATCACTCACTCATACAAAAAGAAAAAAAAAAATCAATTTCAAACAGTTGAATAGATCCACTAACTTTCTTTCTTATCTTTTTTTTGGGGGTGTGTTGTTGAGGGTTTTTTTAGGGGGAAGAGGGAGGGGCAGATTAAAATATGAGCTTTTTACATTCGACATAAGATCTACATGTATTTATACTTAAAATCTTTAAATATTAGACTTTGTATGTATGTACAGTACAAATGTATTTTAATCATATTTTTGTTTAAACCAATGTCTTACATTTGTCTTTGAACTTACCATTTTGTATATTTTAAAAAGTCTTCCATTGATCTGTTATGGCATTTCCTCTCTGTGTTTAATAGTTTTGGTTTTAGGACTTTAGCACACTACATTACTGTTGTGACAAGCATGAATCTACACCACTGTTGTTCTTCAAACTGTCAAATAAAAAAAGCAAACTGCAAGTCAATCTTAACACCATATCTCTGGTCAACACATTAATCAAGACTGGTTGGCTTATGATTGTTATAGATTTGTGTGTTTTATCAATCTAATTTTATAACAAACTGACTACATTATTCTTTGAAGATGACATTTTAAGTGAACCTTGCATCAAAATCATGACAAAATGGTACCATGCTTGGTCATGAAAAAGATATACTAGTATTTTTGTCAAGAATTTATAAACTGACTTACATGTATTTCCTGTGAAATTTAATGTTTTAGGTAAGGTAGATTGGTTGTTAGGTGGTTAGGTAGCAAAATAGACAATTTTTTAGGTTCTTCAAGGGCTACATTATCTGCAATGTTTTTTTAACAATAACAATAAAGAAGAGGTCCAAAGACAAACAGTTTTGATGTCTTTTGTAGGCTTCACAAATGATTTTTGTTAAAAAAGATCGTCAACAAAACCATGCTTCTGACAATTATTTTATGTACAGAGAATTTTGAGTGATCAAAATATGAAAATATGATTTTAATCTCTGATGATAAAAACATCTCCAAACTGTGTTGAAAGATTGTAACATTTTCATTAAAATCCCAGACTATTTTGTTTAAAATCTCCGATTACTACTTCTGAGTCACAACGTGCATGATCAGACTGCTTATAATATAAAAATTAACAAATGTAGCTGTGCAAATTTATTAAGTCACTGATTTGTTTTTTGGCCAAAATATTGAGAAATAAATTACTGGTTGTCAGATTCGGATTTATTTTCTGCAGGTAAACTTGGTTATGATTCAACTAGACTAAATTTCCTCTGACGCTTACATATTTTATGCCTTTCAATCCTTGATCAATAGGTAAATGATTTGTCTTCAAAATATTTAGGTATATATATCAATGTGTTATTCCCAATTGTTTAAGAATTCAGATCAATTTCTTTAGTGATGGTATTTGTTGACATCTTCTATCTTTAACACAAGACCATGTGACTATGCAAACTCTCTCATTTTAATATTTTGGAAAACAAATCATTCAACTAACAATCAAAATTGTAACTTTTCTTTGGTTCCACTATTTTTAGTCTGAAGAAAAATGTGGCAGTACCCCTTCCGACGCCAGTTGTTATAAAAATCTCAGGGTTTTTAATATGGAAATTATTCGGATCCTTCACACAACCGCCAGTCATAAAGTGTGTTATGGTAAGAGGAAATTCACACTATGATTCAACAGGAAGAAAACTATCTGAATTTTAAAGTATCCGTTTTATAAAAAATCAAGAGATTGACACTATTGCATTCTAAAACGAAAAAAAACTCGATCCTAGACGTTAACTTTGCCACTTATCAGAATGGGGGTAACAAACTGTAATTTGACCTGTTGTTGAACTCGGGGACTTCATGCAGAGTAAAATGGTCTCAGCCAAAAATTGACCTTTTCTTTTTTTTATTACACTATTGAGTGTTGTTACCTTTTTGTAGTTATCTTGCAGATAGCTCTGGTTGCATTCTACGTTTGTAAAAGGTATATTTTTCACAAAATTGTCGCAAAATGAAATAAAGTAATGTGAACTGGCCACAAAGCCCTCATAAAACGGAAGTAAGTAGGAGATAGTAAAAGATGAAACGGAAAACGTGAAACCGGGACTATGCAATTTATATATATATATAATGTGAAGACAATAAATTATTGTCGCTGCCACTGCTTTAAACCTACAAGGTTTATCTTTAATTAATTCTTACGCAAATAAAGATGTATCACTAATGAAATATTTTTATTTTTATTCTTTTATCTGGCTGTCTTTTTCAATATTGCTTACTACGTGTAGCCGTTTTCAAACTTGTAACTTTTTTCTTTAAAAAACGGTTACAGTTTTACGGAAGTCACGGTAGGTGTTTTACAGCAATCAAGTTTATTGTACCATCATGGATAAAAGTTTTAGTCCACACCCGGATACAGAGACAATAAAATTACAAATAAAGTGATCCTGAAGTTACTTACTGAGCTGTTTGAATATCCAAAACGGACATCACTCAGAACCGGCGAAGGCCCAGTTTCCGACCATCGCACAACAAAAAAAGATCTTGCACACCAGTTAAGCTTTCACTTTTACTTAACATTCAAAACAGAATGTACTGTGCTGTTTTACAAGGAAGACGGCTAAATAGCATCTATTCAAGAAAAAACAATGAGTCAATTTGAAGCGCCAACTTAGCCTGAACTGTGTCACTAACTTTAGTCACTTGCAAATTGTAGAACACTTGCAACACACTTCTTAAAACATTTGGAACGACACTTAATGCTTACAGATTCCCAACAAAGTTTGAAAAAAACATGTCTTGTGAGAACCAGCTTGTTTATACTGCCTAGATGGCCGGAGTGAGGAAGCGAAGAATATAGATGTAGGGGAACAAACAGACGAAATCCTTTTGCATTTCTCAAAGACATTTGATGGATTTACACATGAGACTGCTCTATACAGCCAAGTGTTATTGTATTTATAGATATACATGTACTATTCTTTGGAAGTTCTCGATTTATTCTAAGCGACGGAAACCAACGAGTAGTAGTGGTAGGAAGACATCTCGTCAGTTTTGTTGGACAACTTTGCAATACCTGTACCAGTAATGTAACAACATTTCTTTCGATTTTGAAAAAAAAATTATTCAGCTACAAACTTGAACCAAACTAATGTTTCATTGTAAGGTTATTAAGGCTTATTTTTGAAAATGTCGCATTGTTGGTCCTGGTGACTAGTCATTTACTTCAAATATGAACATGATTATGGATAAAATTGGCACCTTTGTTGTTTTTTTATACTGTGTAAAAATACTAAATTATACTTGTGCAGCAATATGTAAGTAGTAAATTATCGCATTTTCAGAGACTGATGATTCAAGAAAAGTAAACAGCGGATAACTATTAGCTCTGCGTAGACAGCGATCAATTGTTTCCCGTACAGTTCTGCAAAGTTGTTCGTTTAAGAAAGATACTGTTAATTCACTAGTAAGACAGAATTTTAAGAAACCTGGCTCCGGTTTCACAATAATTTCTTAACTAAGATTTTCCTTATTTTAAATTTATTAAATTAATTATTATTATTTATTATCAATCTTAATATCGAATTTAAGGAAGTCCACAAACCAATACTGTTAAATAGAAAGTATGACACAGAGTTCTATTGAAATGTGGAACAAGGTGCTCAGTTCTGGTATACATCACAAGCCATGCTAGACACACCCGTTTCGATAACAGCCGAATGCAGAGTGAAACACAAGAAGAATTCATACATCAAAATCATTTGAAAGTCATTCCTTTTCTAATGGGATTGTTTCAATACAACATATTATTACCAGGCAACGTGGTTTTTAAATAAATAAATAAATAAATAAATAAATAAATAAATAAATAAATAAATAAATAAATAAATAAATGAATGAATATATCCAAATATATATATATATTTATATACTTAAACTTGCAAATGTGTTGGGTCTCGCATATAAGACCTAAATATTGGGACCACACAGAAATACTGTAGTTAGATGAAAATTAAGTTCAAAAACTAACCATCTTATGATGCAACAACACATGTATAGCTATGTATAAAAGTTTTTTCTAGTGCTTTTTTGACTACCAGTCATGTCTTTTTAAACCTAATTTTTGGGTCGAACCCAACAAATTTATCGAAATTTATTGGGCCATGTAAGAGAAGGCCCAATAAAGTATACACCATATACAATATAGTTGGGATCCCATATACAATATAGTTGGGACCCCTTTGTTAAAGACCCAATATTTTATATAACATCATCCAATAAAAAATATCATGTGTAGGACAAAAATGGCATGTATTACACAAAAAAAATGGAATTTACATTAATGTCTTCAATTATATATAAATATTTTTTTCAGAGAATTTACAAAATATTACACCTCATTTGAATATATATGGGACCCAATATACAATATAGTTGGGACCCCCTTGTTAAAGACCCAATATTTTAAATAACATCATCCAATTAAAAATATCATGTGTAGGACAAAAATGGCATGTATTACACAAAAAAAAAAATGGAATTTACATTAATGTCTTCAATTATATATAAATATTTTTTTCAGAGAATTTACAAAATATTACACCTCATTTGAATATATATGGGACCCAATATACAATATAGTTGGGACCCCCTTGTTAAAGACCCAATATTTTATATAACATCATCCAAATAAAAATATCATGTGTAGGACAAAAATGGCATGCATTACACAAAAAAATGGAATTTACATTAATGTCTTCAATTATATATAAATATTTTTTTCAGAGAATTTACACTGAAAATATTACACCTCATTTGAATATATCGCGAAAATTGGTTATAATATATGTTAAATGACTGGCTATCTTCTTTCAGAATTTCAAATTTGAACAAAATCATTTGATAATAGAGTCCACAATGGTCATTTATACATTTTTGTTTACAGTAAAAGTGACCATCACATGTTGGGTCGGATGACCTGGTACAAACTTTAGTCTACCCCACCTAGGGACCTTTCACACCATATTTGTTTCCAATAGGCCAAGTGGTTTCAGAGGTGATGATTACAGTTTATGCACAGATGCCTGTTTCACTACGCCATAAGCTCAGTTGGCTTTAGCCAGTTGATCTAAAAAGAAAATTTTTAATTCTTGTGTCATGATTTGTCCATATGCAAAAGATGACATCATTAAAACTACTATTCAGCAACACCACGAATATGGTTTTTGGCACAAAGTTAAAGAACAACTAGACTGGCAATCCCTTGGTATTCAAGTTAGATTTCTTGCAATTTATCAATGTGCTTTAAAACTGCACAATATCGGATAGGGAAACATAGTTATTCATTGGATTTGCTATGAAAGTATAACCGTACGTAAGGACAATTTAGTCTAGTCAATCTATGAAAAAATAGGATCAAACCTCAAAGTAATTGCAACAGAAAAAATATTTTTATGTGATTGTCTTTAGGAATTGTGTTTTTATTCACCATAAAAAATCTACCAATTTAAATCCAGTGGAATTTGGGTTTTTGCCAATTGAAGTTACCAATAGCATTTTCTAGAGAAGGGAGATAACTCTGTATTGTGATCCTAAATTTTACACATAACTTTTCAAAAACTTCAAATTTTCTCTGATACTATATGAAGATCAACCTGGAAATTTGATGGAAATTTATACATAGACTTAAAACAGATAATTTAAGACAATTTAGAATGTAATATGTAAATGGAATGTAAAAAAATTAAACAATTTTGTTTCAAGAATTTATGCAAAACGCTGAGTAAGGGCATGTTGATGAGATTAAAAAAAGATTTATTCACCTCAAATATGTTTTGTTATACACAAAAATGATAAAATAAGTATATCTCTGGTTGAAACATAACTTTTCTATACTTCTACTTCATTACTTTGAGTATTCTGTTATTAATTCCTCATCACTATAGAAACATTAAATTGTAAAAGACTTAAAATAAAATGCAACTGAATGAAAATGGGCCAATGATTTCACTTTAAATCAAATCAGAAATGCTGAATATACATATGGAATCGATTATGATTGATTTATTCCAGGGTCTTTCTTTTACTTTTTGTTAAAATAGCAAAAAACATATGATAATTGGACTAAAACACCACCTGTTTTACAGGAGTTATCTCCCTTGTCTATAGAAATCCCATAAGAAATATAAACTTCTCAAAAACTTGTTTCCCCTTGTCAGATTTTGGAAAACTTTTTACTATAAACATTTCATGTATTTGAGAGCATATTAGTAACAAAATTTGTTCTGTTGCAATTAGTTTGAGTTCAAACTGTAGATTGACTAGACTCAGAATTTAGGACATTCGACAAGCAATGTTAGATTATTCTAATGGAGAAATATAAGTACTTCTAGTTGTTTGTCTGTAGCTTATAGGAAAATTTAGATAGTGTAAACACTAACTTTGACAAAAATTACAAAGTTATTGATAAAATAAACCTACCTTAAGCTGTCAAGGACTTTTGGATCTATGTGCATTTTTATATCTACCAGTTGCTTATTATATGTTTAAAGGATGAGAGCTGATGTGATTAAAGACTGACCTTCAAACTCGGTTTAATAAGACTTTGTCGAATAATTAGCCATTTTTGTATTTGTTATAATTTCTTAAAAAAAAAAAACTCTTGTTGCACAATATAACAGATTAAACCGCTCGCGTCACACACCCGACACAAACTCAGTAATGGCTATAATCATATAAATCGCATCTATGTTCCTCGAGTCAAGGGCTGCTGTTTTCTAGTAATTATTATTAGATTTTAAATTTAATTTATTTAGGAACACCGGTTGTAAAATAAATGTAATGGTTAAAGTCTTACAAAATAACTATATTTTCCATTTTGTCTACATATGCGATGTCGGTCAAAAGTCGGGAGTTTTAAACTCTTGATTCTAATTGGAACGTTATTCATCTCTCTGATAGTCAAATACGTGCTTTATAGCTGTGACTACCTATATTATTCACATGGATTTTGTCAATAGAACAAAAAGCAACATCAGTACTACAATAATACTAATATTATACTATTATGTGTTTTTATTTATGATGACTGTTAGATCTCGCTGGATCTCGGCAGCAGCGGCGGTTTATAGATTTCAAAGGCTATTAACAGCCAAGTTCGAATGTAGCTCGGGCAAACTCTAGTGCGATGCAGTTTGTTAGTTCGCTTGAAAAAGATATTTAGTTATCTCCGGTTACTCCGATTTACTCCACTTAGAACTGATTGCATCGATATACAAGTAAGTTAGATAATCTTTACTGGGGTGTTAACACCATTACCTACTTCTTTCATAAATTTCGCATTTTTAGGATTATTTTAAAACCATTTAGACATTATATATATATATATGACCGGTCCACATTAGAGAGGCTGTAAATATTAGCAATGTCACTTAAATGTTTTATCTTGGCAAGTTAATTTTTCTGACATGTACATTGCCTTATGAACATTAATATTTCATTCAACTTTTTGAACAAAGAGCATAGTAAATACATGTAGTTGTAAAGCAGTCTAGATATTACAGGAAAAACCACCAAATGAAAATCGAAAGGAACAAATAGGCTTTATTTTAAATCAAACAAAAAAGGTCAATCGTAATACTAATAAGTCAAATGAAAGACAAAGCTTATTTTTGTAAATGTTATTGTATTTTTAGAAAAAAAAAACCTCAAGAGAAATTTGGATAATGATTTATTCATATCTATATTTGCTTCTTTTTATGAATTACATTGTTTATTCTTCCATCTATTAATCAAAACAATGGAAAACGGGTATCTGCAAAAGCACACAGGACCCTTTTTTGGGGGGAAAATTACCATTATGCTTTATTTTCCCAATACCAGTATTTAAATGCGCTTTAATGTCCAGTATATTGGAATGATTACCCATCAAAACTGCAGTCTTATAATTAGTTATGGAGACATTTTCGAAGTTACAGTGTATTCATACGTGGCTACTATTCGGCATAACTTGTGATTCTGGAGAAAGGATTCTAAGTCAAATTTCGGTCTCCTTGCTGGTCTTTGAAATATCTGGTATGGCTCCTGTTCAGCTAGGAAAAACTGATATCTGTGCCTGCCAAAAGGTGGTCGTGGTGCAACATAAGCTGAAAAGAATGGATTTACTCAATACTGTACTTAAAAATTTAGTTAACGTTCAACGTTTACATCTATATATTAAGATGCCCTAGTTTCGCAACCATTCCTTACACTAGATGCTTCTACATTACTTCTGACAATATAAGGTGTCATTTGGATACCCACAAAAGATTTTAACATCTGTATTTCAGAAAATGCGTATTTTCAAAATAAGACATTTAGATTATTGACTTTAACTTAGAAAAATCTTGGTCAATAATTGATAGTAAAATTGTTGCCAGTAATGGGCAGTTTATTGCAATGTAGGCCACTGCGTAGAAGAATGACAGTTAACATCTGCAGTGTTTGTTACTTTATATTAAAACGCTGGTCACGCTGTTAGTGTTGAGAAGTGAAAGTGAAAATATAATCAATACTGTTGATGGTTGGTTAGCCAACTATGCTGTTCATGTAAAAATTATTGCTTCAGCGAAAATATGGTCAGCTAAAACGTCGGCCACTTTTTTTATGCAAAGAATGGTGATGACAACATGGCCAGTATTAATTAACTCTAGCCTCATCCACGTTATTGATGCTAAAAAGAGACAAGGGAAATGTTGTCAGTGGTGATTAGCTCTAGCATTTACATGATGACATGATGTAGCGCATTTAGGAGAAAGGCAACTGAACAACAATGCTTTTCGCAAGCTGCAGTGAACTGTGCTTAGTGAGGTTTTTTTTTTTTTTTTTGATTTTAGGTCTTATCTTCACCACCGGTCAACTACATGTATAATAATGCTGGAGTCATAAGCAAATATTTAGTTTTTATAAAACGAATTATTTAATAAAAATTCCAAAATTTGCATATGACAAAGAGCATCACTTATCACAAATTCACGAAAACATTTCTAAATGTCCTAAACCTGCTTAGGATTAAATAGGAGGTTCCGCATTCATTTAGGTTTTACACTTAGCTACAACAATGTGTGCCTGTGTGTGTGTGTGTGTGGGGGGGGGGTCGGATTTATACATACAAGTAAGAATATGTCCATGTTTTCCATCTTTTTCTAAATTGCACCCTTTTCTCAAATATTTACCCTAAAAATAGAAATTAGAAATCATTCATAAAAGTGGCAAGGTGAATAAAAATTGAAATTGAAGGGAAATAGGAAAAAAAGAAATAAGTTTTTGTTTAGTTTAAACAGTATTAATCATTGCTTACAATCGCAAAATCTTTACTGACTAAGTTCCAATTCTTGAGTCCGTGTATTAAATATATTTACAGCTGAATAACGAGTGTGCATAGTACAGCAAGAAAACACTATAAACATAGGAAAAGAAACATGTAACTGGAAAAATATCAACAGCCTAAGCCAAGAACACAAAACAAGTAAAATAAAAGAAACAGTAATGCAATTAAGGCAAAAAAAAAAAAATAATAATAATAATAATAATTCCCACAAACTAATACTGAGACCAATGTTTTTTTGTAGACCAAATAATAACTTCCAACCTTCTAACAATCAACATTTTAAACATTAAATTATGGCAACTTACGGGTATATCAACGACTATCCAATGTAAGAAATATTTCATTGTTGGGTTGTCTGGACTTGGTGCATCAGGATCAACCATTATCACGGTATAAATCTTTTTCTGGAAAAATATACGTTAAAATACTTATTATTTTATCGGTTCTATTTTCTTGAAAGCAGCACGCCCGTGTTTGAGAAGCCTTGAAGTTAAATTTTATGGTCATAAAATAAGTATACATTTATGTAATATGGAGTTGAGTTGAGCAATAGTATTCAACGTCCCAGTCAAGAAATTTTACACTGGAGATTTTCTTTTTTAAGAGTTAAGTTGAGTTGAGTAATGGTGTTTAACGTCTTAGTCAAGAATATTTCACTTATACCGATACGTCGCCAGCTATAGGCGAAGTTGCAGAAATTTTGCCTGTGCGTTACGCTGATGGCAATATACAGAAGGATTCTTTATCGTACCACGCCTACTGTGACAACCTCGTTTATTTTAAGTTCCCAGTCGGAAAAACCGTGACTTTAACTTGGTAATGCCGAGACCTTGGCGAAAGAACAGTCACTACCCACTTTCAAGTCTATGGTAAGACCCGGTGTGGGTTAGAACCATCCCACTTACGAAGCAAGCACTCTACTATTAAGCTACCACAATGGTACTTTATGTAATATAGTGTTTTAATAATGTAAGTGAAATAATCTTGACTACGTTAACAAATACATGTAGAATCTACTAACTAATTAGAAATACAGAAATTCTGAGCCAGATCAGTTTTACACAGTTTAGTTATCTAGACCTGACACCTTAAACAGGGGTACTCTCAACAACCTCAGTTATAACAATACCTACCTTGTCTGCATAAGGGAACTGTATTACTGGGGCGGATCTGTACTGAGGTACTCCGGCTTCCTGTCCACATTTGACGCTACTTCCGTCTTTCCCAAACTTTAGCAAAAGCTCAGATTTACTTCCCAGACTATCACATTGTATATCCAGAGATCCACTGTTAAAACAGTAGGCATTAACACCGTGAAATAACCACAGGGATGTTGCGAAGTAAAATACGAACAGCATTCTAACTTGTAGATCCAGAACAACTCAGACTAATTTTGAACCCTTCTAAGAAAAAACAAAAACAGAACCGGATCACTCTAAATAAACTGACGTGACTTTTTAAGACAAAATAGATCTAGATTAAATAAAATTTTATGTCTACACAAGGTCTAATTTAATAGTGGCTGACTAAGTATTTCTAGTAAATGTCATTTATATGTATATTAAATAATATGATTTCCCTTATTAATCATTAATTATACTTAATTATCTGGTTAAAAGAAGATGGAGACAGTTTTAGTCACGTGGAGTCTGAAACTACTAGCGCCGCCCGCGTTATAAATATAACGCAGTCTTGTTTACTGTGACGTCATTCATTACGTCAATATCAATATTAAACAGCAATGCGAGTTATGACAGTGGCCCTAGTCTTATATATGCGTACAGTAATAAACAGATTATAATCAATGTCGAATTTTTGTACATATAATTAACGACTTCAATCCTTACAAAATTAAACAGGCAGTAAAAGAACTAAAAGTTATTTCTTTTTAAATTTCCACGTAAGCTATTGAATAATTTTTTTCACGTTTCAAAAATATAACACAAAACCTGTTAAATTTTGATGTGCCATATGTGCACATTTCGGAAAATCATTCCTCATCAGTGACACTAGGGACCGAAAAGTTTGATAGATAAAAGCGTAAGCCAAACATGAAAATTAATGAATTTCAACAATTCAGGATGTGTAAATATTTCAGTTCCTTAAATTCTGAGTAAACATTTGATGCTTTCATTAAAATAATATATTTATTTCTAAATATGACCTTAAATGATAGTTATAGTAACTGTGAATATAAGAAGTATTGTTGCTAAGGAATTGTTTGCATATCTTCTTGATTGGTTGCTGAACTATTTGTACATAATCTTTGACTTTAACCTTATTATGACTCCTGAAATAATTATCAAAACAAAATATATGTAGTTGCTAGGCCTTTGAACATTAACTTATTAAGACTGAAAAAAAGATAAATTATGAAATCGCTGAATAAGATATATTTGGTTGTTAAGCGGTTTCTGTGTTGTTGCTTATATAACGTCAACTAAAGCAAAGCTTCATGGTCTTGGCAACTGCCCTTCGTTTCCAAACACTGCAAATCACTTGTTTACGTCAAATGAAAACCTGCAACTCTACCATGGACATTTTTCATAATGTAGCAATAAATAGATAAAAAATAAAAAAAATGGTACTAAAACGCTTGACCCAATTATCCGCAGAAAATCACCCACCAAAAGCCTTCCCTGTGGAGTTTATTATTGGTTTAAGTGGTTAGATTTCTAAGCGTATGCCATAAGCAATCATGGCATTTCGGCCAGGTGAGTTATTTAAAACGGGAGTGGATTGGAATTGGGAAAGTGTTTAACGCCCAAAGCCTCTCACTTAAATATCCAGGCGGTCAAGAACGCATGATGAAATCGGAGCGTCTGGAGAAAACTTACCTTTGGCAAGTGAACGCAAACTTTCTCACAATAGGATGTCTAAATTGGTATTCGAACCTCAATGATTAGAGGCGTTGTAATAATAAACCACCGAAAACTCTATAAAAACTGTGTCCTAGTAAACTGGTGTGAAGCTAGCCCGCAATTCCAGCCCGCAATTCTTATCAAAAACCGCCAGCCCGCAATTCTATTTTTTTCAACAGAATAAATATTTAATTCACATTGTCATTGAAATCAACAATATGACATCAATACAAAGTCCAGAAGCGGTAAATATCTTTTCAAAAAGACCACCTGTACATTAAGACCACAAGACTATTACTTCAACGCAAAAACGGAAAATAACTCCTCGGGCGTCAGACGCTTTTCCCCATTTAGGCCTTTCTGTCACAGATTCAGCTATCCAAGTAGAAGATTTGGAGAAAATTTCAAGAACCCTAGAGGGGTAGAACAGTTCCAACAAGAGATCAGAAGGCAGATACCCCCTCCCGGAAAAATGAAATTTTGAATAAAAGTTAAGGTTGAAGTAGCGTATCTGGCGTCAGACGCTTTTCCCCATCTTGGCCTTTCTGTCACGGATTTAGCTATCCAAGTAGAAGATTTGGCGAAAATTTCAAGAACCCTAGAGGGGTAGAACAGTTCTAACGAGAGCTCAGAAGGCAGATACCCCCTCCAAAAAAATTAAATTTTGAATAAAGGTTAAGGTTGAAGTAGCATATCTGGCGTCAGACGATTTTCCCCACCTAGGCCTTTCTGTCACAGATTTGGCTTTTCAAGTAGAAGATTTGGTGAAAATTTCAAGAACCCTAGAGGGGTAGAATTGTTCTAACGAGAGCTCAGAAGGCAGATACCCCCTCACGAAAAATGAAAGTTTGAATAAAGGTTAAGGTTGAAGTACTGTATCTGGCGTCAGACACTTTTCCCCATCTAGGCCTTTCTGTCACAGATTCGGCTATGCAAGTAGAAGATTTGGTGAAAATTTCAAGAACCCTAGAGGGGTAAAACAGTTCTAACAAGAGATCAGAAGGCAGATACCCCCTCCCGAAAAATTAAATTTTGAATAAAGGTTAAGGTTGAAGTACTGTATCTGGCGTCAGACGCTTTTCCCCATCTAGGCCTTTCTGTCACACATTCAGCTATCCAAGTAGAAGATTTGGTGAAAATTTCAAGAACCCTAGGGGGTAGAACAGTTCTAACGAGAGCTCAGAAGGCAGATACACCTTCCCGAAAAATTAAATTTTGAATAAAGAGAGCTCAGAAACCTCTTCTGAAAAACGAAATTTTTGAAGTTTTGTTTTAACTCACCTGAGCACAAAGTGCAAAAGTGAGCTATTGGTATCAATAGAGGCAGACCTTCCGTCGTCTGTCGTCCGTCGTCCATCCGTCCGTCAACAATTGTTCCAAACAACTTCTTCTCAGAAACTTTTGGTCAAATTTTGTTTAAACTTGGTCAAAAGCATCAATAGAACATTGCCTTTCAGATTTGTGTTTTTTTTTTTTTTTAAATTGTAAATAGTACTTTTTTTTACAAAAATTACAATAATGAATTAATTTAGGTGAACTCTTTTTCCAAACATCATTTTCTTATGTGAGGAAACATATGTTTGACAATTTTAATGAAATTCTGAAAAATACAAGTCACTTTTTTTCGGCCTTTTTCATTTTCAATTCTAGCAACCCAAGGTTCGAGGGTTCAAATCCCAGTGGGGCCATTCTTTTTTTATATATATTTTTTATTTGTTATTTTTTTTTTAAATTTCTGTAATAATTTAATTATGAATTTTAACTTTTAAGTGGATTATTATTTAGCTAAAAACCTTGAATTTTTTTTTTTTTTTTTTTTTTTTTTTTTTTTTTTTTTTTTTTTTTTTTTTTTTTTTTTTTTTACAGAATCATTGTTATGTGACGTTATTTAAATTAATTGACCATTTTCAAAAAAATAATTTGCAGTTGAATTTAACATTTTTTAAAAATATTTTAATTAATGTGTCAAATCTGTAAAGTCTTAAATCCGGATCTGAAAATTGCTCCTGTGAGCTTTTGTTATGGATAGAAACTCTGCAATCCATCCATACATCCATCAAGACTTCTTCTTAGACACTAATGGTCACATTTCATTCATATTAGTCAATAGCACCTTTAGACCATTGCCATTCTCATTTGTGTTTCTGGTCGCTTTGGCTACCAAAAGTTGGTCACAATGGCCTATATAGCTAAAAACCAAAACAATAAAAATAATGTTATCTGAAACTACTTCTATTGAGGCAACATGTTATGACTTAACCAGGTATTATCAAGACATACCAGTTACGTTTAAACTCAGGTGAGCAAATTAGGGCCAACTTGGGCCTCTTGTTATTTTAATCATTTATCTATTTTTTTTTCGCTTCAATATGCTCGTTGTGGAAATCTTTTTCTGACGCATTGGTCCGAATATTTTCTTAAAATTCCATTCACTACAATTGCCGTGCTTGTATTTATTATGATTTAGTAAAAATTATTTTGAATCATTCGAAAAAGGCTTATTTAAACTTTGAATATTTTTGATGTCAATTCTTTATTTTTATTTATTTAATTATTTTTTTTTTTGAAAACCCAAGGCGACTACATTTATTTCATAATTATTTAAAGATCAATTACAACTTACTAAATAGTAGATATTACTTTGCAATTTTACCAAGGTGAGAGGTTCTGAGTTTCGCTAAACAATTTAGCTTAATTGATTGACTATCGCATTATACTTACGACGCACGTAGGGACTGGAGCTGTACGATGCACTTCCTATGCCAGGACCACTTGTATTTTTAGCATGGTTGAACCATTTCCAAAATTTATGAAAAATTAATGCAAGAAGACCCAGTCTTTGAAAAACGGGAATATTTGTGGATACAGAATGGGTATATCATTTAATGTTGTTCAGGGTTAGTTGACCATCTTTTTCTACAAAAATGGTCTTTTTAGTGAATTTTTAAATTTTCGGTATTGTTGCAAAAATGTTTGCTTCATTGAGAAAATTTAAATTGGGTATACAAATAATGCAGAAATGTTTGCATAACACTAGATAATGAGCTTAATTGGCCAATTTTGGTTTACATTTCCACGACTGATTCTGTAACCATAAGAAGAAAAGAAAACAACATACAAATGTAGCATTAACTTTATAGACTTATTTCATGTTGCTTAAATCAGTGCAATTTGAATAAAAATCAGAATGAAGTCATTTGTAATAGTTTTAAGTGTTTAAGGTTAAAGGTTAGTTTTAAGTGCGAACATGAACAAACTTACCAGTTTTCCAACTATATCAAAATTTCAGTTTGTGCTCCTTTTGATATTATGTGCCATCATTAGAAGAAAACGATTATAAAAATCTTCAGTTTATGCAACTACGATTATCGATTCTAGAAAAAAACTACTTGGTATGCTTATTGATAAGTAGTGAACTAGGAACTAGGAACTCCCCGTGATACATGTATCATCATTTAGCATAAGGAAATCAAAAACATTAAAGTTAGACTACTCAAAAAGCAATAACGATAGCCTACTTTGCTAATAAACGGACAATCCAATGACCTTATCCAGCTAGACTTCTTTAAAAGTGGATATAATATACACGTCTTTTAAAAAATGTTGTAGTCTTTAAGTTTCCTGCAAAATTTGTGACCTTGACCTTTGAACTTCTATCGTGACCGTTAAATTAAAGCTACAAAATGTTAAAGTAATTCAGATTATTTACCAATTTATACAAATTTAGTAAGAATCTGTGTCCTTCACTTTTGACCAATGACATTAATATACATATCAAATTGATTATTTTAAAAGTATCCACAATATATGGATCCTGCTCTCGTTACACTGAACATATTTTACCTTAAAACATAGAAAAAAGCGCGTAACCGAAAACATCCAAATTAAAGAAAATGTGATTTAAAATTTATAAACTAATGGCGCGACAAAAATATAATCGGAGGTACGAAAACCATGGTAATGTCATCTGGGCCTTCAAAAGGGTGTATGGTAATTTTTAGCTTATCAGAAAAGGACCCAATCCACCCATTCACATAACTCTGATAATGTGTCAAAAGTAAATACTCTCGCCTAAAACGTAAGTCTTATGTTTGACCTGGCCGGGAATTTAACCAGCATCAGAACCTCCACCCCCGCCTCCAAGATCTACTTGTAAACCACCCAGGCATTATTTAATTGGTGTTGGGTTTGTGGTCTTAGGTGCCAGCTTGCGAATCACAGTACCTTACATCTAAGAGTTAGTTCCCCTGCAATTTTTTTTTGTTTTTCTGACTGCTGTATATCCATTTTTTCTATGAGTACACCAGTTTGCGTTACCATTTCCCTATCTGATTACCTTTATACAGTGAAATTATTTACATCAGGATGCTAAATACAATCAACAAAGCGAAGCATAGCATAGCAAGAATGCAAACTAGTTAAATGTCAACTTGCAAGGTTCCTAATCTTTTCTCAGTGACAGCGGTAGTGAGAAAATGTGTCATTTTCATAAGAATTGCTGTAACATGTTAATATGTATCTCAAAGTCAATGCTTAGAATAAAAAAAGCCATATCCTGTATGAACACAAAAGATTAAGAAAAACAATGCATAATTTTTATACATGTTTTGATAATTTCCACAAAGAATGAACACTCAGTAATCAAAGTTAATGAGAAATAATTATTTGTATATTTTAATCATATCATGCAACATTTTCAAACAAAAACGGCTTCTTGATTAATCAAGACAATGAAAAATTGCATCTTCCATTCATGCGAGTCAGAATTTATAACTATTTAAAAAACCTTTCTAGCACGTATGTACTTGTTTTGCATACTAGTATATTCATATGGCATTTTTCTTTATAACACAAAATACTTCTATCTTCATATATTTAAATGACCCCATCTTTTCCTTCCTAAAGGTTTCTTCTCTGTTGTACAGTGGATTTTAACTCTTATTTTTGAGTGAAATTTTAAGGTTCTTATTTGGGGCTAGTTTTCAACAGTCGAAATCATCACTATTTTGTTTTAATTTGGTCCTTTTTTCTTATTTTGATCATACTTCAATGTAGTTTTTACTTTAAATGCATTTAAGCATTGTTTTGTATACATAGAACAGGGCCATAAGTAAGGTTCATGAACATTTTAAAGACATTTTTTCGTACTAAATAAGATCTTTTGGTCGAAAGATATTTTGCTACACTGTTCCAATTATTTACCTATTTTGATTATTGCAACTAACTTAATGCTATATAGTGATTTCAGTACTTTCAGTAATTTGATTAGCTCTTGGTAGCAAACCTCAGTTGTGATAAGACCGGATGTGGGACGGTCAAAAGTAGTCCATAAAAAAACTCAGGGAGCATTACTAGACCCTGCTCAATATATATCTATTTTAAATATATATCACTGTGCAATTTTGCCAAGGTGAGAGCTTCTGAGGTTTACAAGAGTTAGTCTGAATTGATTTACTAGTGCACTATATTCTTATAAATGAAATATGGGTGCATGAAAATAAATATTATGAGCAAAATTGGACATTTATTACTGTCAGTTCATTTTTCGTGAGGGGGTATCTGCCTTCTGAGCTCTCGTTAGAACTGTTCTACCCCTCTAGGGTTCTTGAAATTTTCACCAAATCTTCTACTTGGATAGCTGAAATGTGTGACAGAAAGGCCTAGATGGGGAAAAGCGTCTGACGCCAGATACAGTACTTCAACCTTAACCTTTATTCAAAATTTCATTTTTCGGGAGGGGGTATCTGCCTTCTGAGCTCTCGTTAGAACTGTTCTACCCCTCTAGGGTTCTTGAAATTTTCACCAAATCTTCTACTTGGATAGCTGAATGTGTGACAGAAAGGCCTAGATGGGGAAAAGCGTCTGACGCCAGATACAGTACTTCAACCTTAACCTTTATTCAAAATTTCATTTTTCGGGAGGGGGTATCTGCCTTCTGAGCTCTCGTTAGAACTGTTCTACCCCTCTAGGGTTCTTGAGAATTTTCACCAAATCTTCTACTTGGATAGCTGAATGTGTGACAGAAAGGCCTAGATGGGGAAAAGCGTCTGACGCCAGATACAGTACTTCAACCTTAACCTTTATTCAAAATTTCATTTTTCGGGAGTGGGTATCTGCCTTCTAGCTCTCGTTAGAACTGTTCTACCCCTCTAGGGTTCTTGAAATTTTCACCAAATCTTCTACTTGGATAGCTGAATGTGTGACAGAAAGGCCTAGATGGGGAAAAGCGTCTGACGCCAGATACGCTACTTCAACCTTAACCTTTATTCAAAATTTCATTTTTCGGGAGGGGGTATCTGCCTTTCTAAGCTCTTGTTAGAACTGTTCTACCCCTCTAGGGTTCTTGAAATTTTCACCAAATCTTTTACTTGGATAGCTAAATGTGTGACAGAAAGGCCTAGATGGGGAAAAGCGTCTGCGACAGATACGCTACTTCAACCTTAACCTTTATTCAAAATTTCATTTTTCGGGAGATGGTATCTGCCTTCTAAGCTCTTGTTAGAACTGTTCTACCCCTCTAGGGTTCTTGAAATTTTCACCAAATCTTCTACTTGGATAGCTGAATGTGTGACAGAAAGGCCTAGATGGGGAAAAGCGTCTGCGACAGATACGCTACTTCAACCTTAACCTTTATTCAAAATTTCATTTTTCGGGAGATGGTATCTGCCTTCTAAGCTCTTGTTAGAACTGTTCTACCCCTCTAGGGTTCTTGAAATTTTCACCAAATCTTCTACTTGGATAGCTGAATGTGTGACAGAAAGGCCTAGATGGGGAAAAGCGTCTGACGCCAGATACGCTACTTCAACCTTAACCTTTATTCAAAATTTCATTTTTCGGGAGATGGTATCTGCCTTCTAAGCTCTTGTTAGAACTGTTCTACCCCTCTAGTGTTCTTGAAATTTTCACCAAATCTTCTACTTGGATAGCTGAATGTGTGACAGAAAGGCCTAGATGGGGAAAAGCGTCTGACGCCAGATACGCTACTTCAACCTTAACCTTTATTCAAAATTTCATTTTTCGGGAGATGGTATCTGCCTTCTAAGCTCTTGTTAGAACTGTTCTACCCCTCTAGGGTTCTTGAAATATTCACCAAATCTTCTACTTGGATAGCTGAATGTGTGACAGAAAGGCCTAGATGGGGAAAAGCGTCTGACGCCAGATACGCTACTTCAACCTTAACCTTTATTCAAAATTTCATTTTTCGGGAGATGGTATCTGCCTTCTAAGCTCTTGTTAGAACTGTTCTACCCCTCTAGGGTTCTTGAAATTTTCACCAAATCTTCTACTTGGATAGCTAAATGTGTGACAGAAAGGCCTAGATGGGGAAAAGCGTCTGACGCCAGATACGCTACTTCAACCTTAACCTTTATTCAAAATTTCATTTTTCGGGAGGGGGTATCTGCTTTCTAAGCTCTTGTTAGAACTGTTCTACCCCTCTAGGGTTCTTGAAATTTTCACCAAATCTTCTACTTGGATAGCTAAATGTGTGACAGAAAGGCCTAGATGGGGAAAAGCGTCTGACGCCAGATACGCTACTTCAACCTTAACCTTTATTCAAAATTTCATTTTTCGGGAGGGGGTATCTGCTTTCTAAGCTCTTGTTAGAACTGTTCTACCCCTCTAGGGTTCTTGAAATTTTCACCAAATCTTCTACTTGGATAGCTGAATGTGTGACAGAAAGGCCTAGATGGGGAAAAGCGTCTGACGCCCGAGGCGTTATTTTCCGTTTTTTCGTTGAAGTATTAGTCTTGTGGTCTTAATATACAGGTGGTCTTTTTGAAAAGGTTATTATTGCTTCTGGACTTTGTATTAATATAATATTATTGATTTCAATGATAATGTGCATGAAATATTTTTTCTGTTGAAAAAAATAGAATTGCGGGCTGGCGGTTTTTGATAAGAATTGCGGGTTTGAATTGCGGGCTAGCTTCACACCAGTAAATTTTACATATCAAATGTGACACTAACTAACAGTAAAGGTAACCAAGCAGCCATTGTAACAAAGTGTAATGACAATGTAACCAACTAACAGTGAGGGTTACCAAGCAGCCATTGTAACAAAGTGTAATGAAAATGTAACCAACTAACAGTGAGGGTTACCAAGCTGCCATTGTAACAAAGTGTAATGAAAATGTAACCAACTAACAGTGAGGGTTACCAAGCAGCCATTGTAACAAAGTGTAATGAAAATGTAACTAACTAATAGTGAAGGAAACCAAGTAGCCATTGTAACAAAGTGTAATGAAAATATACCAACTAACAGTGAGGGTTACCAAGCAGCCATTGTAACAAAGTGTAATGAAAATGTAACCAAGTAACAGTAAACATAACCAAGAGCCATTGTAACAAGGTGTAATGAAAATGTAACTAACTAACTATGAGGGTAACCAAGCAGCCATTGTAACAAAGTGTAATGAAAATGTAGCCAACTAACAGCAAATGTAACCAAGCAGCCATTGTAACAAAGTGTAATGAAAATGTTACCAACTAACTGTGAGGGTAACCAAGCAGCCATTGTAACAAAGTGTAAAGACAATGTAACCAAGTAACAGTGAAGATAACCAAACAGCAATTGTAACAAAGTGTAATGACAATGTAACCAACTGACAGTAAATGTAACCAAGCAGCAATTGTAACAAGGTGTAATGACAATTTAACCAAGTAACAGTAAAGGTAACAAAACAGCCATTGTAACAAAGTGTAAAGACAATTAACCAACTAACAGTGAGGGTAACTAAGCAGCCATTGTAACAAAGTGTAATGAAAATGTAACTAACTAACTGTGAGGGAAACCAAGCAGCCAATTATAATAAAGTGTGATGACAATGTAACCAACTAACAGTGAGGGTAACCAAGCAGCCAATTATAACAAAGTGTGATGACAATGTAACCAACTAACTGTGAGGGTAACCAAGCAGCCATTGTAACAAAGTGTAAAGACAATGTAACCAACTAACAGTGAAGATAACCAAACAGCAATTGTAACAAAGTGTAATGACAATGTAACCAACTGACAGTAAATGTAACCAAGCAGCAATTGTAACAAGGTGTAATGACAATTTAACCAAGTAACAGTAAAGGTAACAAAACAGCCATTGTAACAAAGTGTAAAGACAATTAACCAACTAACAGTGAGGGTAACTAAGCAGCCATTGTAACAAAGTGTAATGAAAATGTAACTAACTAACTGTGAGGGAAACCAAGCAGCCAATTATAACAAAGTGTGATGACAATGTAACCAACTAACAGCGAGGGTAACCAAGCAGCCAATTATAACAAAGTGTGATGACAATGTAACCAACTAACTGTGAGGGTAACCAAGCAGCCATTGTAACAAAGTGTAATGAAAATGTAACCAACTAACAGTGAAGATAACCAAACAGCCATTGTACTAAAGTGTAATGAAAATGTAGCCAACTAACAGTAAATGTAACCATCAGCAATTGTAACAAAGTGTAATGAAAATGTAACCAAATAACAGTGAGGGTTACCAAGCAGCCATTGTAACAAAGTGTAATGAAAATGTAGCCAACTAACAGTAAATGTAACCAAGCAGCAATTGTAACAATGTATAATGACAATGTAACCAAATAACAGTAAAGGTAACCAAGCAGCCATTATAACAAAGTGTAATGAAAATGTAGCCAAGTAACAGTAAAGGTAACCAAGCAGCCATTGTAACAAAGTGTAATGACAATGTAACCAAGCAAAACAGACAATGTAACCAAGTACAACAGTAAATCTATCTACAACATGGAACCAGACACCTTAGCTAAATAGCCAATACATGAGCTAATGTAATCGAGAATAACAGACAATGTAATAAACCACAAAAGAAAAAGAAACAAAACAGAAGAGCAAATGTAACTGAGCACAACAGCTTATGTGTCGAACCACAACAGCAAATTAAAAACGAGACAGCATAACCAGGCACAACAGAAACACAAACACAAAGCTCTTGTTACAACATCAGATAATGTTATCAAACAAGAACGATGATTGACAATATCAATTTTTAAAAGTATTTCCTTATTCAATCATGATAAGATTCTTAAAATAATCCAAATCGTTATTCCCAATCTCTTAAAATTTAAATCCGTGTTTTGGAATTTGCTTTTTTTTTTTTCCTTTTCGAGTGTGTGTAATCCAGCTTTAAAAAGACCCATGTGGAAAGCTCTTGCTGAAAATAATTATTTCAGATTTAAAAAAAAGTTTTCATAAAAAATGTTTTGTGATAATCTTAATTTAAAGTTGATCGACTCTCTTTAGAACTAAAATATACTGAAAGCTGAATTATTCAAATTGCAATTAAAGTTAATTTATATAATAATAATAATAATAATAATAATAATAATAATAATAATAATAATAATAATAATAATAATAATAATAATAATACAAACGGTATTGATGAATGTTTAGATGTTTTTAGTTTAGCTTTTGCAATTTTTTAAAGTCATAAAATGAAATCATCTAAAAGTATATTATTCTTAAGAATGACAACACATGGCATAAACTGTCGTTGCTTGGTGGCTTGCAAATGCTAATCAAATCGTCTTTCGAGGATATTTTGAATCAGCCAGAGTTTGCAATGAGAGATAGGGACCAAAGCAAAATTTCCATTGTGTCATTAAAACAGTTTGAATCCTTATTGATTGATCTAAACAAGCAGTTTTAAAAGACTTATTTAATCCGTTACCAAGGGGACATGCTGTCAGCATTAGGATTTCAAGGTTTAAATGATTTTTAAGTTATTTATCTTTTTAATGGTTCAAACTGTTAGAAAATGAAAATATTTTGAAAAATAAACCCCGAATGAATAGTCATAGTGCACATTCCGATCTTTCTGAACACAGAAGCTTCGTAGTAAATTGTGTCAAATATAGACAAGTTTATATGATCTGATTGTGGGACAATCTACCAATACAACCATTCAAATGATGCTAATGTCATATACCATTTTTTGAATTTAATCATAAAATACATTCAAAAAATGGTATTGTCATATACCATTTTTTGAATGTATTTTATGATTAAATTCAAAAAATGGTATATGACACTAATATAAAATTGATACATAACATCTATTTATTGAAAAGATAACTTCATGTTAGCGATAACGATCAGAAAGCTCTCTCTGTAACATACAAGTTATGTTGTTTTCGCGTTATTCTTACTTAATGATTATTCATTGTTCAAATTCTCTTTGCCTTCATTTTAAAACTTTTTATCGCTAAAAAACCGATTAAGAATCACATTACATTATCACTTTTTATCAATGGGGAGATAATTCACACTTTAACCAATAAAAATTTACTAATCAATAACAGAATGTACAGCTTATCAGTGTGATGCTATTTATATTTCCCCATTTAAATAATTTACAAGTGATTACATCATAATTGATTCTAATTATTTTAAAGTTTTCCACTTTTTATACTTGTGCTATTTTCAAGGTGACAAAACACTTCATGTAAATTATCCAAAGATAACTACACATCCCGAGGGTATGAAACAGCTAGCATTTGTCTCGCACTTGACCATCACTCAGGTCATTGGAATATCCTGTTCCGCCTGTTACCATCGCGCAGATCCATATATAGCAATGGCTTTTAATCTGGCTTAATTGGTCACTATTAAATCAACATACATTTCTTACACACAAGTCACCCTGTCACATAATCTCATCCAGTTAATGCACCAGTAGAGAGAGAGAGAGAGAGAGAGAGAGAGAGAGAGAGAGAGAGAGAGAGAGAGAGAGAGAGAGAGAGAGAGAGAGAGAGAGAGTTTAAATTCCTGTCTAGCTTACATAACTGTTCTGTTACTGAAGCTTAAGTGTAAAAAGTTTGTCAGTTCGTGTCAGGTTAGTGGTTTATTCCGGACCACCTGGTTTCCTCAACCATCCCAGTACAGACCGCCTCAGTATAAGTGAAAAAAGTCTTGACTGCGATCCAATCTAATCCAAACCAAGCCATTTGCATTATTAGTGTGCACCTTACTGCTGACCATGAACCCGAGATATTGCACTTCTAACAAGAAATGTTATAAACGTTTACAAAAAGATGGCTATTTTTTACTTTTTGGAGGGCGCTGTTCTGCTCAAAAACATATCATTCCTCGTATATACAGAAGCACACACACACACACACACACACACACACACACACACACACACACACATATATATATATATATATATATATATATATATAATTGTGTGTCAGATCTATCATAAATAGATCTAGTATTCAGTTATATAGTGAATGTTCTTATCTATTCATTATTTTATAACAATATATAATATATATAAATAAAACCTATCCGACACATTTACAAATTTATAACATTTATGTACTAAGTATTACCATATATATTGTTCCAAAATTGTTAAAATTAATTAGAACTACAAAAAAAATGTCAAAATTTGGCGCCATTTCGTGGCATTATTGTTAAACAATTTTCAAACATTAGAAGAAAACTTGTTTTATGTGACAGAACGATGTCTTAGCCATCTTAATTGATAAAGAAAGTTGAAAACTCCAAGATAAATAGTTGTAAATATATCGATATAATGTTACCGGAACTGATCGCCGACTACTTTCCCAGGGATTTTACGTTTTAATTCTGTATGTTATATACAATCTTTTTATTGAGTTTAAAGATATTGCGATCCATCAATCCTTGAAGCAGACAAAAGTAATAGTATGTTTTGACAGATTTTGTGTACATGGACTTTTTTGACAGTGATATATGCGGTTTAATATGACATGGAGTTTGAGCTTGGAGTTTGACGCTGTTTCGGAGATTGATGCTATATACGATTTATTATGACGTCACTGTAATGTGATATCAGTCAAGGACAACCGTACTTTTGTCGTAAAATCCTTTTTGCAAAGATTAAATTTTTCATAATGTAATAGAATTCTCTTAATAATATGTATGAATTTATTGTTATTAGTCGCAACCCAACGTATTTTGCACACACACACACACACACACACACACACACACACACACACACACACACACACGTGGCATTTTTTTTATCCCATAGTGGTTTGCTTATTAAATGTTTACGGCTATGGTCTAAAGCTTATACTGTTTTCAAAAAGAGCTACTTGCAGACGATAAACATTTTTAGTCGGAAACATAGATTATGGAAGGTTTCATTTAGTCTACTATCTAGAAATAATCAACAATTAACTTAAAATTAAATTTCAGATAAGTAATTCAATGGTTTGATTTTACAGGATTTTAACTATAATATGTATTTTTATTGGCCAGACTTTCAGCCGATAAAGTGAATTTTCTTGGCTTCAAGAATTTTTAAAACAACATTACTACCGCTCCTAAATAAAAACAACTTTTTAAATATCGGACTGTGAGTTTTAAAAGCGTTTTATTTTTACCAGAACTCTGGGATTAGAAGAATTAGTCTTAATGAATAATATGTTATCGGATATTTTTATTGTCGTAGGCTTATGTTACAACATATTGCACTTATATTGTAAATAGTTTATTTATTTGTTTCATTAAATTGTCCTAAAATAATTTAAAATATTAAGACAATCTTTAAAATTAATTATTGAGAATAGAATTTTTCAATAGTCAATTCTCCTATAAGGCATTGTTCATCAACAAGGCTCCATATTGCCTTCTGCATTGATTTTCCAAATTTCAAAATTCGTCTTAATGTCGTTATCTGTTGTTTCCCTTCTTCTATTTATAGTTTTATTTCTATCTCAGTAGGCAGTACTTTGTGCTGTCAGAAAATATATCATTTAGCAAAATTTTCAGTCGTCCTAATTTTTGAAATTTATTTAAAACTAAGGTTTGTTCCCTCATACAAAGCATTCCCTAGCTGGATTTGGATTAATATAATTTTGGAACTTTAGATTCTTTAATTTTCAACTGTTTGGCTGACGATTTTTATCTAACAAACTTTTCGGCCAAAAGTGTCACTAATGAGTAATGATTTTCCGAAATGTGAACATATGGCACATCAAACTTTAACAGGTATTTATGTAATATATTTCATATTGATAAGCTTACCTGTTGTCTCCATCCTTGAGGGTTCTTATCTTATGTCTTTCTAACTATTGGTGTTTTCAACTTTCAAACATTGCGCAGAATCTGTCCGAATTTTTTACCTCTAAAGAGAAAAAAGCGAGGGGATAGTTTTGAATTCCGTTCGTCTGTCCGTATGTTAATTTTTGTCAGTTACAGTGCTTCTTTGGTCAATTACCTTCTAACTTTAAGTCATCTTCCAGTTCCAGTTGAACGATTTTTAGTTATAACTCTTTAAAAAATTTTCAAAGTTTAATTTTGTCCGGAGTAGCCCTCCTCAAATCAAAATGTAATAAAATTTTATAGAAATGAATAATATAATATAAAATATAATATCATTTCCGGTTCAGTGATTTTTCTGGGAGTTACAATCCTTTGATCTCTTTATATCCTAATCGAATTTGATAAAACATGATACTAATGGTTGACGTGATGTATAGTTGCGTATTTTTTTCTGATTAATCCAATGTTATTTCTTGGAGTTATCACGGATTATTTAAAAGTTTCCAATGATTATTTTTGCCCCTATTAGATCTCTGTAATGTTTTCCAAGAACTTAATGCAACTTGGTAGGGAACATAAACACGATAACTATTTCTGTTTAATTATTTTTATAAATTATCGTTTCTGCAGTTTCATCAGTCATAAGTTTTGTTAAGAGTTCCTGAGTGGAATATGATAAAACTTAGTAGGGAAAGTAAAGACGATGTGATGTGGTGTCGTTTTCAGTTATTTGTGGCAGGTTGTACAATGTGCTGTGGTGTCGTTTTCAGTTATTTGTGGCAGGTTGTACAATGTGCTGTGGTGTCGTTTTCAGTTATTTGTGGCAGGTTGTACAATGTGCTGTTGTGTCGTTTTCAGTTATTTGTGGCAGGTTGTACAATGTGCTGTGGTGTCGTTTTCAGTTATTTGTGGCAGGCTGTACGATGCGCTGTGGTGTCGTTTTCAGTTATTTGTGGCATGTTGTACGATGCGCTGTGGTGTCGTTTTCAGTAATTTGTGGCAGGTAGTACAATGTGCTGTGGTGTCGTTTTCAGTTATTTGTGGCAGGCTGTACGATGCGCTGTGGTGTCGTTTTCAGTAATTTGTGGCAGGTTGTTCGATGCGCTGTGGTGTCGTTTTCAGTTATTTGTGGCAGGTTGTTCGATGCGCTGTTGTGTCGTTCTCAGTTATTTGTGGCAGGTTGTACGATGCGCTGTTGTGTCGTTTTCAGTTATTTGTGGCAGGTTGTTTTCAGTTATTTGTGGCAGGTTGTACGATGCGCTGTTGTGTCGTTTTCAGTTATTTGTGGCAGGTTGTTTTCAGTTAATTGTGGCAGGTTGTTCGATGCGCTGTTGTGTCGTTTTCAGTTATTTGTGGCAGGTTGTACGATGCGCTGTTGTGTCGTTTTCAGTTATTTGTGGCAGGTTGTTTTCAGTTATTTGTGGCAGGTTGTACGATGCGCTATTGTGTCGTTTTCAGTTATTTGTGGCAGGTTGTTTTCAGTTAATTGTGGCAGGTTGTACGATGCGCTGTTGTGTCGTTTTCAGTTATTTGTGGCAGGTTGTTTTCAGTTAATTGTGGCAGGTTGTACGATGCGCTGTTGTGCTTTTTAAGTTATTTTGTTATTTATATGTGATCAATGTGATTATCTAGACCACATATATATTTCACATAATGTCAATACATTTCTTATAAAATAATATGCGTTCTAATTTGTGTTATACATGACATTAGTTGTGTTAAAGTTACAAATACTTCTCTGCTTGGGGATCTGGCTTTCATTCTGCTTAGGGATCTGGCTTTCACCTTGCTTGGGGATCTGGCTTTCACCCTGCTTGCGGATCTGGCTTTCACTCTGCTTGGGCATCTGGCTTTCATTCTGCTTTGGGATCTGGCTTTCATTCTGCTTGGGGATCTGGCATTTATTCTGCTTGGGGATCTGGCTTTCATTCTGCTTGGGGATCTGGCTTTCACTCTGCTTGGGGATCTGGCTTTCATTCTGCTTGGGGATCTGGCTTTTATTCTGCTTGGGGATCTGGCTTTCAATGAAAGCTCTTGTCTTGTAATATTTGCACCTTTACATTATCTCATTTGATCTCTCGGTCTCGATGGCCAAGTGGCCAAAATCACGTGCATACGGATGCCTCTCATCGCCTGGGTTCGAATCTTGCTTTGGTAGATCCTAGTGTATGAAATTTTGTCAGTTCGTTCAATTCTGGTTTCCCCAATCATTCTAGAACTGACCACCCCGTAATTGTTTTAGGTTTAAATGCCATTACTCCATTACTGTTCACCATATCTCAGCATTAGTAATTCAATAATTTTATCCCAGCCTTCAATCGTCAGAGTTTTTCGGAGACATCTGTTTACAAACCCCTTAACCATTGAGTTTGGAATAGCCTAAAGTATATAGTGTGCAAATGACACATTTGTACCAAAGATGCAAGGAGTGTTTTAATGAGCGTCTTAAACCTTTTTTACGGCTTTTCTGAATAAATATAAAAGCATTATTTTATTCTGCATATATTGCAATAAAATATGTGTTAAACTGTTTTTTGTTTTTCAAAAATTTGACCCGAAACTAGCAAATATACAACGAGTATGTAAAAAAGCTATACAATGTATGAAGGTTCAGGAATTGACACACACACACACACACACACGCACACACACACACGAAAATCCAATAAACTGATAAAAATATCCTTTGTGGAAAGTAACAGACGCTTTAAAAAATACAAACTATATGGTTTCTAAAATGTCATTAATTTAATAGAAAACTCTGAGCTGTTCATCAGTTACATAGTTAAAATGATATAAACGTGGTATAAAAAAAAACATTACCGAAAACAATAAAGTAAAACTCAGATTACAAATCAATTGAAAATATAACTATAATTGATATTAAAATAAACTTCCGTTAAGCCTAATCCTTTTATATCAGAATCTATCATGTGTGGATTATTAAGGATTAACTCCGGCTTAACACTGAAAGTCTTTCAGAAAACAAACAAACAAACAAGTAATTAGGACACTTTGTATACATAATGATTATTTACATGTTGATAACAGATTGATTTTGCTTATGCGTGGTCACTAACGCAATGACATTATTATTTGTATTTCTTACTTTAGGTTTTCTAAGTTCGTTGATGTCAATTGCTAAAGCTTTGTTGATACCAGTCTGAATAACCTGTAAGGGAAAGTGTCTTTCTAGTAGTGCTACCTGCAGTTCATCTAGTCTTCTTGTTTAAGTATTATTGTCCGAAACTAATGTGCAAATAGGTTGAGCGAGATTGAATGGTAAATTGTTTTTAGTGTGCCGTGGGTGGCAAGAGCGATAATCAAGGTATTGTTTTGTGTCGGTTTCCTTGTAATAAACGTCTATGGCTATTGAATTGTTGTTGCGTTTTTTGTCTAAAATTGGAATTTCGTGTTCTTGAATTTCCATAATAAATTTGTTGTATTGGTCCAATGAATTGAGGATATCGAGAAAGTCAGAAATATTGCCATGTTTAGTAATCCAAATGAGAAAGCAGTTATCTAAATATCGTTTAAAGCTGCATTAGTTTTTCAATTTTCTTAATTTTTTTTATTTTCAAAGAATGAATTTTTTATAAAAAAAACCAGATATCCTCTAACCATGATCCGTGAGATTCATTTTCTAAAATTTCATTTCTTTTAGCTGTAAATAAACGAAATCCTCTGACCGGTTGGTCAATGTATAACGATGATTATTATGAGCTTGGAGCATGCGCACGGATGTACGGAAATGCCCATGAATCGAAGGTGAAACATGAGAAATTGCATTAATTGTCCTTAATTAATATCCAGATGTATTTAAAATGGTGTTATGTATTACTTACAAGTCACAAATGACAAATTCAAGGAAGTTCTGTGTTTAATTTATCGTATTTCACCGTTTTGAAAGTTGTGTTTAAATGACCCGGGTTTTGATGACGTTACCATGTTCTAATATTAGATCCCAAACGCTGCATCTCGCTGGGTAATTACTGTAATTTCTGTATTTATTCGAGCTTTTATCGCTGAACCAAATGTAACATTGTTCATTAGGAACATCATTAATTAGATTAGCACCGTTTTAATATTTTCTTTGGAAAATTTAATGCAGCTTTAAAGTTGCGTCGTATGTTTTCGGCTAGCGTTTGGTGGAATACTTCTCTAATTTTTGTGTAAATTTTGCGTACAAGGTAACCCATTACTAATGCGGCATATGTTGGTGCAATGTTTACCCCATGGCTTTGTCTAAAATTTGTTTGTAATTTGTTGAGTCAAATTCGAAAGTATTATTTTCTAAAATGAGCTGTATTGCTTTCAAAATGGAATTTTTGTCAAATCTAGAATAGATTGTTGTATCATATTTATTAAGCCAAAAATCGATAAATAGCTTCAAGTACTTATTGATTGGATACATTACTGTATAAACTCACTACAACAAAGGTTACAAAAGTATTCGTCTTTATTTATGTGTTCTTGGAGATGGTTAAAAAAATCAAAATCATCTGTAACATATAACGGAACATGATGCATTAAGGGTTTTATAATGAGGTCTACAAAGTTACTCAGTCGATGAGTAAGACATACAGCTATTATAGGTCGAAACTTCAAGTCACTAAGTTCATCAATATGGATGTGTTCTGCATTTAATACATTTATCTGTGAAATAATTTCTTTAGATTTATGAATTTTGGGTAAACCATAAAAAAGGCTTGTTTTAACATCAAAATAGACTGATTCTTTATCAGTAATACCCCGACTAAAATATTTAACAAGATTCAAAATCTCTTTAATAACTTTGCGGTCTTCAATGTCCTATATGTACTTGTATCATTCAGCATTTCATTAATTTTCTGCAATAAAATAAAATATTCATAATTATGATACCTGCACCTTTGTCTGCATGTTACTGTTTGTTTTCTGATACCTGAACCTTTGTCTGCTTCTTTAATGACAATGTTACTGTTTGTTTCCAATCGTTTTAATGTATTTAGTTCAAATTTTGACAGATTGTTCTTTGAATATTGCCTAAAGTCATTATGAAATGTATGTCATTTAGAAAGTAAATACATGTTTGTGTAGATTATTATCCCTACCTGCTTTAGGTGTGAAACTACTCCTGTTTGACACTAACTACTCATTATTATATTAATTCTGGTCATAAAAAACTCCTTTAATCTTAATTTCCTAGTGAATGCCTTGGTATCCCTAGATAGTTATTTTGTGTTTTTGTCTGGTATTTGTATATCATTTTAACTATGTAACTGATGAACAGCTCAGAGCTATGATGCACGTTTTGCTATTAAATTAATGACATTTTAGAAATCATATTTTTTGTAATTTCTAAAGTGTATGTTACCTTGCACAAGGGAAATTTTTATCAATTTACTGGATTTTCATTCATTCATTCATTCATTCATATATATATATATATATATATATATATATATATATATATATATATATATATATATATATATATATATATACGTGAAAAAAGCCGTAAAAAGGTTTAAGACGCTCATTATTGGTACAAATTTGTCTTTTGCACACTCTATACACGTATAAATACACAAGTACTTTGTTTAGACATTTGGCTTTAGGTATACATCATCAACCTTTGCAGCATTTAATAAAGATAAAGCACGGCTTCTTTACTGTCTGAGTGTAATGATACTAAACTGAGGCAATCCCAGAAAGAGATGAGTAGGCTGTCTGGTGAAGTTCATTTATACTTACACTTAGCTTTACAAGATCTAGGAATATTTATTTCTGGTTTTGATTTTAATAAATAAATAAATAAATAAATGAATAAATAAATAAACAAACAAACAAATAAATAAATAAATAAATAAATAAATAAATAAATAAATAAATAAACAAACAAATAAATAAATAAATAAATGAATAAATAAATAAACAAACAAATAAATAAATAAATAAATAAATAAATAAATAAATAAATAAATAAATAAATAAACAAACAAATAAATAAATAAATA
>CM056597.1:21077623-21089478 GCA_029721355.1 Tegillarca granosa
CCGGCTGTAGCTGATACTGGAACAACCAAAGTGAGGAAAACCGTCAAACCACTGAGACCGAACAGAAGAGGTAAGTCTTTAATAATGAGTTATAACTTTTGTGTCTCGAAGTATAATGCATAAAATTGTAAACTAGACGAGCATGTTTAAACAATTTATAAAGAAGTAAACATTCACCAACATATTTTGATCGCCTATAAAGAGTCATACAAATGTAAATATTTTTAAGAGTGCAATGTGAATTGTACAATGTAATAATACCTTTACGTGGAGAGAGGTTGGCTGCAAAGTGACTCAAGAAGACTTAAAGATGTCAAATCAACTTTATCAAAAAGCCTGACTTAGGGTGTTATAGAAGCCTCGTCATGCTTCAGTCATTCTTACATTGTTTTAGAACACTTAGCTTCAGTTGACAAATATTAAAGCATCGACAAGATAGTTTGGGATTTGTATTAAGATAAACTAGTGCTTTGTATTCTTAGTCATTAGTGATTGTGTTTGAACGATGAGAGAGAGAGAGAGAGAGAGAGAGAGAGAGAGAGAGAGAGAGAGAGAGAGAGAGAGAGAGAGAGAGAGAGAGATTATTGCAAATGTCTGTCCCGTGAAATGGAAAGGTAAACCAGGCCTAAAACTGCGTATAGACGTTGTAAATTCTGCAATAAGAACAAGATAGAATCCAAACAACATGTTTAATAGAGTGTAAGTTTTATTTTCATGATATAAAACATTCTAATATTTTTACTTTTATGCAACAGTAAATTCCTGTATTTAAGATGAAAAGTTTTTTTAAATTATTATGTGTACTAGTAAGTTCATTTTAGGCCGAGACTTTAAGTGATATGTTTGATAGACGAAAACGCTTTTCTTAATTTGTAAATTTTGATAATTTAGTAACGTTATATGTTTATATATAAATAGTTTTAAGATCCGTGTCTCGTAAGTCTTTTAATGATGGGATGTTATGATCTTATGTAATATCGGTTTATATATATATATTTATTTATTTATGGCTATTGCACGTACTGGGAGAAGTGATACGATGTCTGCTTGACGAAAATTGTTAATCGTAAAGTCATACAGTAAACAACACGAGAAGATATGTTTTTTTTCTGATGGCGAGTTTATTCGCGCGCATGTAGCCGTGTATACAAAGAAAATGTTCCTTTAATTTGCGTTTTCTTATAAGATAAACCAAATAGGATACAATCTCCGGTTTGATTAATGATGGAAATTATTATCACTATGTGGTAAATTGACAAACATGAGAAAAATCTTTAATTATTATTTGTTTGTGTATGTCAGCAACTGGAAATAACAACAACAACAACAACAACAACAACAACAACAATAATAATAATAATAATAATAATAATAATAATAATAATAATAATAATAATAATAACAATAACAACAACAACAACAATAATAATATGCAGGATCAAGCTGGAAATACCATATTCAAATGTACAAATCTTTACCTATGCAGTTGTTATGCAATACGTGTTTTATAGTGATATAATTTCTATATTAAAACCAAATTTGCATTTAAATCTTTTTAGTACACGTGACAACAAAATTTAAAAACCCCGATTTTTGAAGGTCTAGTCAAAGTGGTAATAAGATTTTGTTAGTTTGATATTTTATAATTATTTTTATCCAAATTTGGATAAAATGCCGATATCTTAAAGCTGCATAAAGTTTTCCAAAGAAAAAATTAAAATGGTGCTAATCTAATTAATGATGTTCCTAATAAACAATGTTACATTTGGTTCAAAAGCTCGAATAAATACAGAAATTACAGTATTTACCCAGCGAGATGCAGCATTTGTGATCTAATATTAGAACATGGTTACGTCAATTAATGCAATCTGTCATGTTTCACCTTCCTTGCCGAAGGTCGGTGGTTTTCTCCGGGTACTCCGGTTTCCTCCACCAAACCAGAACTGACCGCCTCGAAATAAGTGAAAGAATCTTGACTGGGGCGTAAAACACCATTACTCCACTCCACTTCACTCCATGTTTCACCTTCGATTCTAGGGTTTTTCCGTACATCCGTGCGCATGCTCCAAGCTCATAATCACTGACCAACCCAGAGGATTCTGTTTATTTACAGCTAAAAGAAATGAAATTTTAGAAAATAAATGTCACGGATCGTGATTAGAGGATATCTATTTTTTAAAAAATATATTTTTAGATAAAAAAAAAAAAATCTGAAAATTGAAAAACTTTATGCAGCTTTAAAGTTCAAGAGAAGACCTTGGTCTGTATGACTTAACGCCTTCAGATATTTCTTATATAGTTCTATATACATGTATATTAGTATAGTATTCAGTTTTTCCACAGACTTGGTAATCAGCCTTATTTACGTTTCATTAAGAATACCTCTATATAGATGTGCAAGGATATATCGTGACAATATGCTTAATTACACCTTACTGCCGCGAAGAAAAAACATTAAAGTAATACAGTACATTGACGATTTTTAACATTTACTGACGGATAATGGACACGTTTATGTTATACAAATATTCTAAGATTTTCAATTTTAGTACAAATGTGTCATGTCGGCTGATTTTGAATTCCTGTTAAAATAATGCGTTCAAAATCAGCACATGACAACTTAGTAATACTTTACAAATCAAATATAAAAACTGTCATGTCTTATATTTGAAAGGTGATAACAAGAAATCCAATGAGTTTGATAAGATCAGCTAAAAATAAATTGTTGCTAATTGAAATGCTTCAGTTCAAAAATAAAAATGGCTGTTTGTTTTTTGTAGATTGCTTTGAACTAAATTAATAAAATGATAAAACTGTGTAACAAAAAACCAAAAATAGCAAATAGTTTCAAAATTATTAAAACAATATTTCCGTGGCAACAATTTATTGTTTTTTTTTAACTTTTATAGTTTTCCCGAAATTAGTCAAAAAATGTAAACTTGACAAAATATTACATTTAAAGGAAAAACAACTCTGATAAGAATCATCATATAGATACAAAACTTATTACCGCCCATGTAGCAATAATGTTTAAACTGTTCATTTGTTTCGTCTTACAGAAGGATATTAGACATATAACGGATCCCTAGCGGCCTATAGGTGGTAAATATGTCTTTCGGCTTTCATTTCTCGTTTATAAAATACAGCTATACACTCAAATATTTATCAATAGAAACAGAGAAATCAGACCGACATTTTTGTTCCACTATTGTTATTAATGGAATGGATGAATGCGTTATATACAAAATTTCTCAGGTAATAGCTTCATTAATAGATAATATTTAACCCCCCCAATAATACTTTGATCTGGTGTTACCTTCCATCATACTACTTGTAATTATAAAGGAATTAGAAAAATATCCCAGCGGTACGACGAAAACCATTTATTTAACAGCAAGTATCCTAATGTATGGATTAAGCAAATTAAGCACACAATTCTATCTTCCCTGCAGCTGTTGGTGTATTAAAATACAGTCAAACCTGCCTTAAATGCCACCTCTCTATAAGGGCCACCTGCTTATAAAGGCCAATAAAATTCTATCCAGAGCTGTTCTTTATTCATATTATTTGAACTTGTATATAAAGGCCATCTGTTCATAAAGGCCACTTTTACTGATTCCCATGGGTGGCCTTTATAGACAGGTTTGACTAATATTGTGACTGAATTGCTATGATATATTGTGATCATGTGCAACTTTTGTATCTTTTTTATTTTGATAAAATTAAAAAATCTGCACATGCCAACCATTTCAATACTTTTTTTGACCTATAGTTGACCTTTAATTTTACATTTATTATGAGGTTCAACGGTATACTTAGTGATAACAGATGTTATTTGTAATAGGAAGCCATTACGAAGTTCCCCAAACGAAGCAATGAAATTTTTGTTTTTAAATAATTCAGTTTATTTGAAACAATAACTGGAAATTGTAAAATATGTATTTAACTATGGCAATATAAATGTTGTTTATTTAATTACCATGTGTTACCTTACTAACAAGTTTCAACAGTAACTGCTTAATAAAAATGTGTTTTTGGAGGGGGCTTAAACTCAGACAAATATAGCTCTTGTTTATTCAAAACACTATATTATTTGAAAAAGACCTTTGTATTATGTACCTACAAAGTTTCAACATTAACTGACAAGTATTAAGGAAAAAGTAACTGTTGAATAAAAAGATAACACTCCCCTGTCACGTGGCACATTTTAATTGCTAATTTTGAATCTATCTATCCACCCACCCACCCACCCATCCATCTATCTATCTATCTAGCTAGCTAGCTATCTAGCACGAAGCAGTAGGGTAGAGGTCAATAAGGATTGTGATTTTGTTCCTCCAGAAAAAAATCCAAACAAATAACAAGAGATTAAACAGGTTTTGGTGAATTTTATGAAGTAATAGAAGACGAAGATTTTATTTTAGATGTTGACTTCTGTGACGTTATATCTGGTATATAAAATATCTTCAAGGTTAACATCTTCAAAATATTCATGGTAGTTTAAAAACCTCTTACATAAAATTTCCGTTACTTAAATATGACGAATGTAAAGTTTAGGTTAAGTTTTTAAAATAATTAAGATTTCAATATTCTTTTTTAAGTTCACATTAGGTTTGTGTTAGCTGACGTTTGTTTTTCCATAACATTTAATTTTAAATAATATACTTTAAAGAGTTGATAACAATGAAATGCAATGTGAAGGAAATATATGTAGAACAAGTCCGGTACGTCGCATGCCTTTACCAATTTGGTTACAATGACATGTATTGTAAAAACACGAAACAAATACATTGATATTTCTTAAGATATAAAAAATCATTTATAAGTATTTTGTTAACTAACTTCCGCAAAAAATGTATGATTACATGTTTATTTACAAAATTCACTCTGAGTTTGTTTGTTTCTAATGGCGGTTCTAATATGCATGATGTATCAACACGCAGATCATTAAATCTCCAATGTCTAAAAAATAGTTTATAGTTTTGTTTTCTTTTGATGTAAATGCATTATTTATTAGTTTTAAGAGATTGTGTTTATATTCATAAGTCACGTGGGCATAGAAATTCTCTTACAACAAACGTGAATATCGGAAACATTGAAACACATTTAATTACAAGATTGCATGATAACACACCTGTCGTAATGAAAGGTTTAAATTACTGACACAATTTCAGACCGTATTGTAAGACTTACTGACATGCAAAACATTTACGGCGAATGAATTTCGCTAGTTTTATTTTTCGTGGTTAAGTAAAAACCCAAAAACTTAGTGCTTGTAACTTGTAATTATTTAAAAAAAATTAAAAAAAAAAAACCAAAAAAAAAAAAAAAAAAAAAAAAAAAAAAACAAAACAAAAAAAACCGCAAAATAGTATTTTCTTTATCTCATTTGCACGAAATGTTTTACCCTGAGAGCATAAATGATATTCCAGTATTTCTATTAAAAAGTCTGCTTAACGTACAAGACATTGGTGGCGATATCTTAGAGATGGTTGACCAATCAGTCTCTCAAGATATGTCAGACTTTACAACTGATTTAAAGAAACCACAGGTAAGGTGTCGCAAGTCTACTTCGACTAAGCTCTGACTGAAAGAAGCCACAACCTATGTGTCGCAAACAAACTTTACATCTCGTCTGAATTAAGAAAGACAAAGCTCGCTTGTCGCAAGAACTTTGCGACTCATGTCTGGCTTGATAAAAGCGCAGTTTGTGTGTTACAAATTCCTTACCAAGACTCTAGTCCGATTTCCAGCTCGTGTGTCGCAAATCGACTAAACTACTTGAGTCTGACTTTAGGATGCTGCAGTTTGTGTATCGCGAGTCGAGTCTGGCTTTAGGATGCTGCAGTTTGTTTATCGTGCGTCGAGTCTGACTTTAGGATGCTGCAGTTTGATTATAGTGCGTCGAGTCTGACTTTAGGATGCTGCAGTTTGTTAATAGCGAGTCGAGTCTGACTTTAGGATGCTGTTGTTTGTTTATCGCGAGTCGAGTCTGGCTTAAGGATGTTGCAGTTTGTTTATCGTGAGTCGAGTCTGACTTTAGGATGCTGAAGTTTGTGTATCGTGGGTCGAGTCTGGCTTAAGGATACTGCAGTTGGTTTATCGCGAGTCGAGTCTGACTTTAGGATGCTGCAGTTTGTTTATCGTGCGTCGAGTCTGACTTTAGGATGCTGCAGTTTGTTTATCGTGAGTCGAGTCTGATTTTAAGATGCTGCAGTTTGTTTATCGTGCGTCGAGTCTGACTTTAGGATGCTGAAGTTTGTTTATCGTGAGTCGAGTCTGACTTTAGGATGCTGCAGTTTGTTTATCGCGAGTCGAGTCTGGTTTAGGATGCTGCAGTTTGTTTATCGTGCGTCGAGTCTGACTTTAGGATGCTGCAGTTTGTTTATCGTGCGTCGAGTCTGGTTTAGGATGCTGCAGTTTGTTTATCGTGCGTCGAGTCTGACTTTAAGATGCTGCAGTTTGTTTATCGTGCGTCGAGTCTGACTTTAGGATGCTGCAGTTTGTTTATCGTGAGTCGAGTCTAACTTTAGGATGCTGCAGTTTGTTTATCGTGAGTCGAGTCTGACTTTAGGATGCTGCAGTTTGTTTATCGTGAGTCGAGTCTAACTTTAGGATGCTGCAGTTTGTTTATCGTGAGTCGAGTCTGACTTTAGGATGCTGTTGTTTGTTTATCGCGAGTCGAGTCTGACTTTAGGATGCTGCAGTTTGTTTATCGTGAGTCGAGTCTGACTTTAGGATTGTGCAGTTTGTTTATCGTGAGTCGAGTCTGACTTTAGGATGCTGCAGTTTGTTCATCGCGAGTCGAGTCTGACTTTAGGATGCTACAGTTTGTTCATCGTGCGTCGAGTCTGACTTTAGGATGCTGCAGTTTGTTCATCGTGCGTCGAGTCTGACTTTAGGATGCTGCAGTTTGTTTATCGTGCGTCGAGTCTGACTTTAGGATGCTGCAGTTTGTGTATCGTGCGTCGAGTCTGACTTTAGGATGGTGCAGTTTGTGTATCGTGCGTCGAGTCTGACTTTAGGATACTGCAGTTTGTGTATCGTTAGTCGAGTCTGACTTTAGGATGCTGCAGTTTGTTTATCGTGAGTCGATTTTAAGACTCCTATGTGACTTGAGACAGCCGCAGTTTGTGTATCACAAGCCGATTTAACAATCAAGAATATCTTGAGGAATTCACAACTAATGTGTCTCAAATCCCCTTTGCGATCACGTTTGACTTCAGGATGCCACAGTTTGTGTATCGCAATTCAATTTTGCATCTCACGCCGTACCTAAAGAAGCTCAGTTTTTGTATCGCAATTAAATTTTGCATCTCACGCCATACCTAAAGAAGCTCAGTTTGTGTGTCGCAAGTTGACTTTACAAGTCACGCCCGACTTGAAAAAGTCAGAGTGTTGTATGTCGACTTCACTGCTAAAGTCTGACTTAGGGGAGCTAAACTGACTTCCGACGAAAGAGATATATAGATGTTGAAATTCATATCAATATAACATCAGTAAAACTTACCAATAAAAAGGAATCACTAAAGGTATTACTACTCCAAACGGCATGATTTTGTCCGGTTTTATAATATCATAACATATCAGTATATAACTTTAAAGTGTAATTAAATATCCTAGCTTAATGTATTTTTATTTAAAAATTCCATACTGTAAATGCTTTGAAATTTTCTCATTTACTTTATTACACTTGTATTGAGACAACATATTACCTTAATGAATACTGCTGTATAAGGCCATCAGCACAACACACAGGCAAAATTTCTGCACTTTCGCCTACAGATGGCGACGTCTCGATATAAGGAAAATATTCTTGACTGGGACGTTAAACACCATTACTTACCTCAACTCTTTCTTAAACCCATTATTGTTTTAACATAATATTACTTGTAATACAATGCGCAGTATTTGAACCAATATGTTTGAAAACAAAAACGTCCGATCGATTTCATATAGAGATGTCAAAGACGTTTCCAGAATTAGGATAAGCCGTAGCGGTTCACGTGTTTATTTTTGTAACTTACTAATCAGATTGCATGTTACAAACTGTTTCATCTGCGTTATCTTGACGTTTTATTTGCATCAAGATCAGATAATTTAATTGGACGAATAAATGAGTGAGTAATTTACATTTTATAAGTGGATTTATTTTATTTTCGTGTTGTGTAGCCTACAGAAGTTACAATCGGATAAAAACATACTGATTGTTATTGTTTATTATATAAAGTAGTTACGCCAAATCAGAAATGTTGAGCATGTACTTGAATGTATTGCGCTCTCTTAGACTTAACAAAACTATAGTGTTTGAGATAATTGAGGTGATGATTCTTCAAGCATCTTTATAAAATTGCAAGTAGATCGCCACGGAATGAAAAAAAGAGCATGAATTTTCGTGAAATTAGTTTAAGCATTTGTCTACGCGTCGCCCTCTATATAACAATTGTTGTAATAAAGAACCATACAATGCATATACATAAGATACATTTGGTTCAATGTACAATAACGTTGTAAAGGTTTCATCTAAAGGAATTGAGATTTTTATGTCAACATTTTTGTTGGCATTTAATTCACATCGTTAAACAGCGTAGGAACGCGTTGAAAGATGTCAAAAACCTGATTTTTTTTTTAAAAACAAAAAACTTGCACAGCACATTAACTTGTGTAAAGCAACATAGACATCGACGAGTGTTGCTTATATTTTTTAATCATCAAAGTTTGAAAACTTTGCACATAAAAGAACCGATACAATTGTTAGAATATTACATACACCACATGGCAAAAGTATTTCTACAAAGGATCTCTTACATCTATACAAAAATTTTGAAAAAAAGATCTCTCATTACCATATAGCATTTTCACACACTTAGACATTTCTTCTTCCAAACTGATAAGCAAGCAAGCAATATATCAAATTCTAAAGTCTAATGTACGGCCAGGCCGGGGGGTTCGAACCCACTACCTCCCGCTCTTATGGCGAATGTTTTCCCCCCGCTGGACAGTAAGAGCTGCACACAAGGAGATTTGCATTAACGTCTTTTCTATGTTTCAATAAAATTCAATTAACATATTTACTCAAAGGAGAGCTTCACAAATATTATTAACGTAATAATCGGCATTAAAATCATGGTAACGTTTCAGATATTTTCCCCTCACCTAAAACATCCACAACATCCACCGTTTCTATTTTTTGTCTTTTTTCGAAAACCTTTGATAGAAGAATGAAATTAAATAAGATATCATGCTGAGTCGGATTTGATAATGTGACTTATTACATAAGAGAACAAACTTAAAATTAAAAATTAGAAATTGATCCTTTGATGATATAAATAGCTTGATCAAACGAACATAAAATTACACGTGAGTGACATAGAATTACATGTAAGTGACATAAAGCTACACATGGATGATACAGAATTACATGTGAGTGACATGGAATTAACTGCCGAAGTTCACTCACGCATGGATGTGTCAAGGGGGATTTATTCTCACCATGCCTTTTTTTTTATCACTCTATCGTGTGTTATTTTGAACTTATTTAAAATATGAGTCTAACAATGATAAAGTAAAACATGATGTACTTAACTGAATTAAATAGTTTCTGACATTGGCCTAGGACCCCATGTAGACTCAAATCTCCGTCAATTTCGTCGTTTCTGATATAAAATATTTCATGTGTAAAATAAATAACAAATAGTGATTCAGCATCTGTCTAACTGATCAATAATGTTGACCTGTTCTTTGATCAGAGTTGTGATTTCATAAATATGAATTACTAAGAAGGCACAGAAACTCTACTTGTAACTCAGCAACAGATGTTTCAGAGATGTACATATCTAGCTACACGCCCGTACAGAAGTTTCAGAGGAGAAGTACATATCAAGCTACACGTCCGTACAGAAGTTTTAGAGAAGTACATATCTAGCTACACGCCCGTACAGAAGTTTGAGAGACGTACATATCAAGCTACACGTCTGTACAAAAGTTTTAGAGAAGTACATATCAAGCCAAACGTCTGTACAGAAGTTTCAGAGGAGAAGTACATATCAAGCTACACGTCCGTACAGAAGTTTTAGAGGAGTACATTTTAAGCTACAAGTCCGCACTGAAGTTTTAGAGAAGTACATATCAAGCTACACGTCCGTACAGAAGTTTTACAGAAGTACATATCAAGCTACACGTCCGCACTGACGTTTTAAAGAAGTACATATCAAACTACATGTCTGTACAGAAGTTTTAGAGAAATGCATATCAAGCTTCACGTCCGCACTGAAGTTTTATAGAAGTACATATCAAACTACACGTCCGTACTCAAGTTTGAGAGAACTACATATCAAGCTACGCGTCCGCACTGAAGTTTTAGAGAAGTACATATCAAACTACACGTCCGTACAGAAGTTTTAGAGAAGTACATATCAAACTACACGTCCGTACAGAAGTTTTAGAGAGAAGTACATAACAAACTACACGTCCGTACAGAAGTTTTAGAGAAGTACATAACAAACTACACGTCCGCACAGAAGTTTTAGAGAAGTACATAACAAACTACACGTCCATACAGAAGTTTCAGAGAAGTACATATCAAACTACACGTCCGTACAGAAGTTTTAGAGAAGTACATAACAAACTACACGTCCGCACTGAAGTTTTAGAGAAGTACATATCAAACTTCACGTCCACTCTGAAGTTTTAGAGAAGTACATATCAAACTACACGTCGATACAGAAGTTTCAGAGAAGTACATATCAAGCTACACGTCCGCATTGAAGTTTTAGAGAAGTACATATCAAACTACACGTCGATACAGAAGTTTCAGAGAAGTACATATCAAGCTACACGTCCGCATTGAAGTTTTAGAGAAGTACATATCAAACTACACGTCGATACAGAAGTTTCAGAGAAGTACATATCAAACTTTACGTCCACTCTGAAGTTTTAGAGAAGTACATAACAAACTACACGTCGATACAGAAGTTTCAGAGAAGTACATATCAAGCTACACGTCCGCATTGAAGTTTTAGAGAAGTACATATCAAACTACACGTCCGTACAGAAGTTTGAGAGAAGTACATATCAAGCTACACGTCCGCACTGAAGTTTTAGAGAAGTACATATCAAGTTACACGTCCATACAGAAGTTTGGGAGAAGTACATATCAAGCTACACGTCCGCACTGAAGTTATAGAGAAGTACATATCAAACTGCACGTCTGTACAGACGTTTTAGAGAAGTACATATCAAGCTACACGTCCGTACAGAAGTTTTAGAGAAGTACATATCAAGTTACACGTCCGTGAAGAAGTTTCATAGGTATCAAACTACACGTCCGCACTGAAGTTTTAGAGAAGTACATATCAAACTACACGTCTGTACAGACGTTTTAGAGAAGTACATATCAAGCTACACGTCCGTACAGAAGTTTTAGAGAAGTACATATCAAGCTACACGTCCGAACTGAAGTTTTAGAGAAGTACATATCAAGCTACACGTCCGTACAGAAGTTTTAGAGAAGTACATATCAAGCTACACGTCCGCACTGAAGTTTTAGAGAAGTACATATCAAGCTACAAGTCCGTACAGAAGTTTTAGAGAAGTACATATCAACCTACACGTCTGTACAGACGTTTTAGAGAAGTACATATCAAGCTACACGTCCGTACAGAAGTTTTAGAGAAGTACATATCAAGCTTCACGTCCGCACTGAAGTTTTAGAGAAGTACATATCAAGCTACACGTCCGTACAGAAGTTTTAGAGAAGTACATATCAAGCTACGCGTCCGTAAAGAAGTTTCAGAGAAGTACATATCAAGCTACACGTCTGTACAGACGTTTTAGAGAAGTGCATTCAAGCTACA
>CM056597.1:21089578-21171358 GCA_029721355.1 Tegillarca granosa
GAATAAGTTATATAAACTGAATGATCATTCTGTCTAATAATAATAATAAAATAAATTCCACTCGTCTTATTTGATACAGATGGTCTGTAGTGCAAGCCTATCTAACACAGAGGTGCTAGGTTTAAATCCTACCAGTAATTGAAAATCCTGTGAGAAGTTTTGTCAATTTTCTTGCAGAAAGTTGTTGTTTTTTTTGTTTTTTGTTTTTTTTTGGGGGGGGAACTCTGGTTTCTTCCACTGTCCCATTATTTGACTGCCTTGATATCTGTAGATGAAAGTCTTGACAAGAGCATAAAATATCATAACTTCACTCTACTTCTAAAAATGTCATTGCTTGACTAACTCTACTTCTAAAGTCTTGCTATGTGACTATCTTGAATATGTCATATATGTGAGACAATAACAGTTTGTGTGATTAATCAGAGTTCCATTAAATACAAGTCTTCCTAGAAGATTAATATATCCTTAAACATATTGTCCTGCTATACAGTAGATTATAGCAATTTCAGAAATGAAAGGACCTAAAATAGTTTAAGGTAAATCACAAAAAATCAGTGCTGATAAGATATTTTGGTGACATGATTAATTTAAAAGTTTAAGTAGAAATTGGAATTTACCTCTTCATCAAAAACACTCCATCACCAAGGTTAGCAGTTAAACTTATGGAAGGAAAATGATTAGGTATGTTTATAGATGTGTTTAGGCATAAAAAATGTCCGTACTACCGTAACTACTTACGTGCTAAAAGTAATGCTACAACTCCAAATATTGGATTGATGAAGAGGGAACAAAAAGCAAATCCCCAATTATCTGGTGGTTTCTTGATAATATTTGGTGCATCTGTGACCACTTGAAGAACATAAGAAGCATGAGAAGGTGTGTATGTCGATAATAAACTTCTATAACTGCTGGCCGGTGTCATACTGGCCTGGGAGGAGTAATGTCCTGGGGGCCATGGCTTCAACTCGTACTGACTTCCAAACTCAGATTCTGACCCCTGACTGGGTCTGTATGGTCCGGGATACTGCATTTTTTAAATTTATCTGTAAAACATTAAAAAAAATTAATTATTTTAAAAGGTCAATTCAAATTCTACACAGACATATAAACTAGATTCACAGTTGTTTCTTCATTAGGGAATCAAACAAGAATTTAATGGATTTAAATGTCTCATCTTGTTAGTTTTTGATCGAGTAGAAAATATATTACTTTAACATTAACTTTCACATTTTGACATGCTGCCACTGCCTACGATGACACCGGGAGAGTAACACTTAAATCTCGCCTTATGGCAATGCCAAGCTGGACAAAAATAGTGTTTTATGCTGAAGTCTAGATTCTTCCACTTATATCAAGATTGTCAGTTCTGGAATGAAAAAGGGAACTAATAAACCCATAAAAAACCATCAACCCTCAACAAGCAAAACGCGATTCAAACCTAGGCTGTGAAAGGTACAGTGAACTTTAAGCACTTATAGGAGTGAATTGACATGCTATGGCTTTGTTTACGAGTCAATTTGGCTTTTTGCATCAATTTTATACAAAATAAGTTTATTTTATATAAATATAACATAGTTACTATATGATTAAAATCGGTAACCAAGACCCACTAAAAGGCGAGATATAATGGGCTTGTACTGGTGTGTACAGGAGATTATTTGCACATAGTATATACAGCTAACCTCTTAGTCACAGGGGTAGTCACAGTTACATCATTTACAATATTGAAATAAGGTATTAAGTTTCACAAAGTAACTTATAACTCAGTTTTTGTATGCATATAAACGAAATTTTACGTATTTTGCAGATGTTTTATCTGTGTTATTTGCCCCAACGTTTAAATTATATCTGTACCCCATACACAGGTGGTGAGAATATAGAAATTTGAAATGGAAGTTTACAAAAACGGTGTATTCCACACTTACAACCAAAATCATGTGATGGGAGACTAACGTGATAGTTGGAGAGTGTGATCAGCGACACGGATGTCTTGACATAATTTTTATATTACGAATCATGCACTGTAAATTTTTCAATGCTCGATACTTAAAATCAATCTAACCTGATGAAGAGTTGGACAAAATTTCTGGGGCACGCCTTATGATTCCACACTTCGCAAATGTGAAACGTCATATGATTAAAAATCCTTTTTATACTTTATAAACTACCTTTAAATGATGGAAATTCTGTATAATTTTTAGATATTTAGAGATCTGGACATATTTTGAACGCTTTTAGTTCACATTTCCTTCACTTCCTATGTTGATGGCGGAAATCAGTTCGTATTTGTTACCCATTGCGCAGGTGCGACACAGGTAAATTCCAGGTGACTTACGTCACACCTGTTTCTTTAACTCGAGTGACATTAGACGCTACGCACAACTCTTTTTAAAAATGTGCTTAGTATTAACTAATGAAAATTTATAATAATAATTAAACAACTTCATTACTGAAAACAAAATATTCATGAGGTAAATTAAGTTAATAGAACTTGTGACGGTGAACTGAATTGTGAAACTAAAAAATAATAATTATAAAATACAAGTTTAATATGGAGTCTCATCTTGAGGAGACGGTCTAAATCTGTCACATGATAATTTTGTCGCATAGGGAATCGCAGCTTGAGGCCACGGTCTAAATCTGTCACATGATAATTTTGTCGCATAAGGAATCGCATCTTGAAGCCACGGTCTAAACCTGTCACATACACGGCAATTTTGTCGCATAAGGAGTTACACGATAATTTTGTCGCATCTTCAGGCCACGGTCTAAATCTGTCACATACAATAATTTTGTGTCCAAAGGAATCGCATCTTCAGGCCACGGTCTAAATCTAGCAAATATCCCAACATAGTTTTCTATATCTTCCTACGACGAATTGACGAAGTTTAACGTCTATACATGGGGCCCTACGACCATTGTGCAGACAGTTAAAAAAAAAATGGAAAATTTTGTGCTTTTAGTAAAGTGAAATATTCATTCATGAACGAAGACGCGAGCCAGCACTGTGTCAAAGTCGGGAGGTCCGGGAGCCGGCTGTCAAGGCAAGCTGACAGGTAGCCGCTTCGCGGGAACACCAGACTAATCACTCTGCCATGCCATTCGATTCGGCGCCGTACTAGCAGAACGAGCCTGGAGGTGGGTTGTTATATCCCAGGTGGTAGTCGGGTCTCCGTCGCTGCATCTGTTGTTGTTGTTGTTGTTGCTTAAAGTTGTGCTGTTCCGCCGTTGCCATGATTGATACCTGATTCAACGCTGTGGCAACGGCTAACGGTGGTGAGGGGAGTATCGACCTTCCCGTATTACTCGGTGGCATGAGAACAGGGTTGGTCGGTTTACTCCACCTCGTCTGATCCTTTTTTTTTTTTTTTTTGGAACTGGCACCTGGGCTGGCTCTGGTTTCGGTTCCGGAACTGGCTGTTGTATCTGTTCTTTTTGTTGTTCTTTCTTTGTCACCTTCCTCCTTCCTGCCCCAGCGAGTTCGGTTTCGCCGGAGTGTGGAATGTGACTTGTGCTTCTTTGTTTTTGTCTTCTTTTCTGGTGCGACTACATCGCCAACAACGGCGTTTGTCGGGCCATCTATACCCCGGCCGGTAGGACTGGGAGCCTCCTGGTCCAGGTGCCACACAAGTGTGACAGAAAACCTGTCCTAAGTCTCCTACATACTGAAGGAGACAGGTAGTCTTTTTAGGACGGAGAAAGCTGGTGGCAAACTGGTTGAATAGTCCATGTTAGCAGTTCAAGCGTTCAAAGGTATCAATGATGCATAGTTTTCTCGGGATATATATATATATATATATATATATATATATATATATATATATATATATATATATATATATATATATACATATATACATATATATATATATATGACAAAATAAGCATGATAATGGCATCTCAATGACTCCATATTATAATATGATCTATTGCTCTAATGTCAGCACATAATCTTCGTTTACACATGGTTATAAACGAATACATTAACATGTGGTTAAAATAAAAGGTGTAAGCCATTTTTTGGTTTATGCTTACTTCTGCAAGAAACCCCACATTTTGTTTATCCATTGGCATCTGTGATTGTGAACCCTTTTATCATTTACCATTATAGCAGCGTCATCTGACTGCAATTGATAATTCAGTTGGAATGTTGCAATCTGGACAGAACCAAAGGACAGTTGAACAACATTTTAATGTGTCACTAAGTGTTGTGTCACGGCTGTGGAATCAATTCCAGCTCACTGGCAGCTTCACAGAAATGCCTCGTTCAGGCCGACCAATATAGTCACTACAGTCCGACAGGACCGTTATCTTGGTAGCTTGGCTCGACGAAACAGGTTTGAATCTGCTGTCACAGTAAACAAGCATTTCAGACAAGTTATCGGAAGGCGAATTTCTTGTCGGACAGTAAGAAACAGACTTCATCGTTGCTGATCTACATGCTTACAGACCAGTTGTACGTTTTGTTCTGACGCAACGTCATCATCTAGCCAGACAATTATGGGCAAATAATCACCGAGATTGGTAACTGCGTCAGGGGAAGTCTATCCTTTTCACGGATGAATCTAAATTCCATTCACGACGGCAGAAGGCATGCATATATATATATATATATATATATATATATATATATATATATATATATATATATATATATATATATATGTGTGTGTGTGTGTGTGTGTGTGTGTGTGTGTGTGTATATGGCGTATCATGAAATGAAATGAACGCTATGCTGATTGTTGCATTGTGAGTCATCACGACCGTTTTGGCGGCGACTCGGTGATGGTATGGGATGGGATATGTATTGATGGACATACCGAGCTACACATGTCAGATTGTGAGTCTCTTAAAGGTGTGTCGTATATAGAGATGAAATTCTTCATCCTATTGTAATACCTTTCACTGATGCTATCGGATCCAACTTTACTTTGATGGACGACAATGTCCGACCTCTCAGAGCAAAGAATATTAATGTGTATCAGTATCTTTGAGGCGAGACTATTCAACACATGGAATGGCCGAGTTGATCTCCTGACTTGAACCCTATATAGCACGTTTGAGACATCCTGCAACAACGATTTCGAAACGTCTGCAACCTCCAACTGCGCTACTTGAGGAATCACGGGTCTAGAATCCCACAAAGCACGATTCGCTGCTTGATCCTATCCATCCCATGACAATGTGATGCTGTTATCCAAGCTCACGGAGGACATACACGCTATTGATCACATTATTCTTCTGATAAGAATATTTCTAATTTTTCAACCAATATTAAATTCCATTTTTGTTTTCAGTGGTTGTCATACTTTATTTATCCTCAGAAGGTTTATTTAAATCAACCAAAAAAAAAATAAATAAATAAATAAATAAATAATAATAATAATAATAAATGAAATAAAAATAAATAAATAAATAAATAAATAAATAAATAAATAATAAAATAAAATTCCGGTCTGTTAGTAAATCGAAAAAAAAAAAGATATGGACGAACATCTGTTAAAAATCATAAAAATGCGGCGGAAAATTAAATTAGGCGCGCGGAAAATTAAATTAGGCGCGCAGAAACTTTTGGGACTAAAACTCCTTGAGGCAAAAGGGTTTGTGCGGAAAATAAAAATATTGAGGAAACGGTACTAGGCAAAAGGGTAATGAGAGGAAACGTCCATCGCCTAAATTTGGCTTTCAATAAATAAATAAATAAATAAAGTAAATCATTTAACAGAATGTACCAATAGCCTGTCAGTCTCATTACAACAACAGCTGCGATTGCATCTCTATAGGTACTCGACCAACAGGCTGTCATACACATTAAAGGGTACCTGTAACGATTTTCAGTTTTGAGATATTTTATTCGTCGTACTTAAATATGTCCGTAGCGAAAATTCCATAAAATTCCATTCCATAATAAGGTAGATATCGGTGATTTTCTAATACATCTCTAGAAATCCAAATCAAAAAGGTCGATATCGAAGCTTCCGTGTTGTGACGTCTTACCAGTAACATACCTCAACAGAATATTATTTACAAACTACTAAAATTAGTCAAATCCGAACTCGTAATCTAACAATCTATGATTATTTTACAGGAAAACTAATTAATGAAATGGAATTAACATCTGTTTGACATGTACCGATAATTAAGATTATTATTAATCCTTTTGTTTATTAGACACATTCCTTATATAATTAGATTAAGACCCACACCTGTAATTAACAGGATGTAACTTATTATTTGCAAACTTGATTTGCAGGTTGATAAAGTTATCTTACGACCTGTAATATACAATAATATACTAGTATTTACAGTTAGAGTAAAGTTAAATAATTTGGTAAACATTCTTTGTCGTATACAGTCAGATAAAGATTTCACTCCGGAAAAATGGATATTTCATTTTTAAATTTTAAAAAGAAATTTTTCCTTAGTTTTCATGTCAATAATAATAATAATAATTAAAAGATATAAATTTTAGGCAAAATTAAAAATTAAAAATTGACGACCAGAACAGTCTATTTAAAAAATTTATAAATTCACAAATTCATATATTATCATTATTATTATTATTATTATCTTGTTTTTTTAAAATGTAATCTCATTCCAAAATCTGTGTCATTTCATTTTAAACCATTATATATTTCGCGTAAAATAATCTGAGATGGAATATCTTGTTTTTGTTTTGTTTTTATTATTATTATTATTTATTATTTTTTTTATTTGTTTTTATTTTATTTTATTTTTTTAATTACGCCAGCATTAATTAGTCATCGGACAGTTGAAAAGAATTATGTTACAAACTTTGAATTGTGTGAACATCTTCCAATCATCGAGGAAATGTAATGTCGCCAGACTACTTAAAAGTTTTTTACATCATGGTCGTTTAATTTTAACTGTCAATAAACATTGCACAAAAGAACAAAGGCGATTGAATTCAGTTGATGTATTGATTTTTAGCCGGTGTCACTGCCATGTGCTGATTTTGAATTTCTATTAAAATAATGCATTCAAAATCAGCCGCTGACATGACAACTTGAATGCATTATTTTAATAGAAATTCAAAATCAGCTCATGACACCACAGTAAGTTCCATAATATTCAACCGGTAGTCTGTCCAGTCCGACTGGATATTTAATTCATTTTAAATTGTCGACGATAAAATTAATTTTTCGTGTATTTGAAAAGTTAAAACTAATCGCGTATTTTTTGTTATTCGGCTGTGCAACTTATCGTAATTCTCGAGTCTGTCCAGTCCGACTTAATACTTTTTTCAAAGTCAAAGATATAATCAATTTTCGTGTTATTGACAAGTTAACACTTGCCACGTATTTTTCAACAGCAGTCACAATTCTCGAGTAAGTCGGGACTCAAATAAATATGTTCATCAGATTTGTCCGTTTCTGGTTCGAATAAATACGGCTATACTCCAAATTCATCACTTATAAGATTGTCTACTGCTTCCCCAAATAATAACGAACTATTTGACATAATTAGGTACATGTCAGAGTCTTAAATTTCTTCTACATACGTCGATATATCATCATTGTTACTACTGTCTATTATGTTAGATATTACTTCTAATACTGCAATGACGTCACACATTTATAACTCAAAACGAGGCGTTTCACTTTGTGATAAAGAGAAAGTTAAAAAATGCGGATTTCAAACGGCTATAACTTTTTTATTTTTTTCACCAATTTTGATGCGGTTTTCAATATTGTTATTTTCAAATAATATATAAATCAACTGTGATAAAATTTTTGGTTACAGGTACCCTTTAAGTCGAAGTTGTCAGTCTAAACAACCCGGCTTACAGTCTAGCAGTCACCTCAGACATGTGGCTTTTCCGAACTTTTCCCCATAACTTGCTGTTTTAAAAATATCCATAAATAACTAGTTTTTTCACACATACTTAAAAAATCAATTTATGCACATGTAAAATAAATTTCACATATGTGATATTGAATTTTAGATGATGTGATGTAATATTTGTTAAATGATTAGTCAGGCAGCTTTTTTGGAAAGCTAGTACTTGAACAAGTGTGTGCAGTGGAGTAATGATATTTTACGCCTAAGTCAAAGAATCGTGGTGGTTACCGGAGTGTAGGGGAAGCAAAAAACTTCAGCAAGCAAACTGAACTACTTTCTAACACTAGGATCTGGTTGAGTGTGATTCCTGAAGTCTACGCGGTGAGAGACACTTGTGAATTGTTGAAAAGAGGTCAAATGTGTTTGGCTGCAATATCGAGAAGCATGTACATTCAATAATGGACCGCCTCGGTGGCTCAGTGGTAAAGCGTCCGCCTCGAGAGCGAAAGGTCGTGGGTTCGAACTCCGGTTGGGACATGAAACTAAAATTTTGGTTATTGTTTCCTCGCCTGACGCTCGGTATTTACAGGACATGGTATTGATTAGTTCACCCCGGGTGCCAGGATATTGGGCTGCGGGATTGGTATGCATGCTTGTCTGTGGCATACTGACTCGGAGAGCTAGAAACTAACCAAGAAGTTGTCCTCACGAGTGCGTGCTTGTACAAGGCAGACCATAATATACATTCGCACACCACACGCACACACGAAATTGTTCTTAGATTAATTCTCGGAGATTAATTAACTTGCCGCTCTCTTCGCGAATAGTTGAAAAAAATTATGATGCGACGTTAAATAACATTACAACAACAAATCCAGTGTCCGTTTTTAAAAATGTCAGTGGCTGGTTTACTAAGGTTTTGTATACAACTTCTTTTGCATGTTTTGTTTTCTCCGAGATAAATTAACCGATATGACAGAAAGAAATTGATTTTAAAGATTTAATTCATCATGAAATGTTCTTGGTTAACTGATTTCGTATTAAATCGGTTTCTTCTTCTTCTTCTTCTAAATGATAAGCATTCGTTCGTCTCCCCGACTCGCGTATTTTGCGAGTCATTTAAATACAAATTTAAGGGCAATTTTTAAGGCTGACGGACAACCCAGACAGCATGATAACGTTGGGCCAACGTTGGCCCAACGTTGTAAACTAACGTTGGGCCAACGTTCTAAGTGCAAAGCGGCCCAACGTTGGCCCAACATGTTGGGCCTACGTTGGGCCAACGTTGGCATTGTGTCGGTTCTACGTTGGACCAACGTTGGGCATAATGTTGGTTCTACGTTGGGCCAACGTTGGCATAATGTTGGTTCTACGTTGGGTCAACGTTGGCATAATGTTGGTTCTACGTTGGCCCAACGTTAGCATAATGTTGGTTCTATGTTGGCCCAATGTTGGGCCAACATTGGCATAATCTTGGTACAACGTTGGCCCAACGTTGGCATAATGTGGTTCTATGATGGCTCAAGGTTGGCAAAATGTTGGTTCTACGATGACCCAACGTTGGAAATATAAAGTTATAGTTTAGCCAAAGTTGGTTCTACATTGGCCCATGTTGGCATAATGTTTGAGTTATGTTGGCCAAACACTGTTAAATACAAAATCAAAGTCGACCAGTATTGGCATATTACTTGTATGTTTGTTCTTCATTGGACCAACAATGTCATTTACACCATAACTTTAAGACTATGTATATCTTTAAGTTCTTGATCAAATAGGTTACTTGGGTGTGGTTGTTGAAAGCACTGTGGTTAACCTAACCAAAGTGTAAGTTTATACGATTTTTCATATTTATACTTTTTTTGTCAGAAAAATTGTAAGCTAAAAAGTTTATATATATTTGTAAGTACAATAATCTAACATTTTCAGAATTGTTATGAATAATTACCACTTTTAAATTGCTGTTGAACAACCAGACCCAGGTGATTAACATTGGTTTAAGGCCCTATTCTTGGTTTCACAGAAAATCATAAACAATAATAATATGCTTCTCAACAATTTAATACATGCATTTAAAATAAAACACTATGGATTACAGACAGATTAATCATATAATCATATATGTCAGCTGTAAACAGACTGTCTAAATCACATATGAATTATTTGGTGTTTAAGATACTTGCGATACAGTTTGTTTTGTAAAATAAAAAAGAAGATGCTGCTGTTGTTGTTTGTGAATTCCAGCCCCCTATAGGCTAACTACTCAATAGTGTATTCTAAAAATATCCCTGTAATACATAAAGCGCCAAGTTTCAATAGGAAAGTTTTTAAGAAGAATATTTGTTACAAAAACTTTGTAATAACTTTTCCAATTCCATAAATAATTCCAGTGAAGATCCTAGGAACCATAACATATATTTAACATGTCACAAATAATTGCCAAATTTGTACTTTTTGACACTCTCTGAATCTTCATGGTGACCAACATTGCCAATGGCATACAAGGATGTAACAGAATCTAACTTTGTCAAATCAATAGTATGTATAATTCCATTTTGTTGTATTTTTCTGTAAGTTGACTATTCAGACTTTCCACCATGTTATCTGTTAAAAATGAAATTGTATACTGGTAAATAAATATGATAAACAAATCTTATAAACTGACATACACTTTCATATGTACCAATGGCACTATTTTGCAGAAAAAATGTGTAAATTTAAAATTATTTACAGAATTCTAGAGCATTTTTGAAAAAAAATGACTTAAGAGTAAATTACTAATGATTAGCTATTGGTTTTTAATTGAGATCCTTATATTTTATTGCGTTGTGTTTCATCTATCTTGTTTGTATTAGATTGTATCAAATATGAAAAAAAAAAAAAACAACTGAAAACTTAAAAGATTTAGACACGTATAGATTTAAATTTCATACTCTGGTCCTAACAACTTACAGTCTACTAGCAGCAAAATGTACAAATTGACATGTTTTGTTACTTGTACATTGAAAATAAAAGAACCAAGAAACTAATACAAAATTATTGAATTTTGAATTCATAATTTTTTTGCTCATCTTTTTTCTTTTTTGGCTTTTTGGTTTTTTTTTAAATTATTATTATATATTATAGTACTTAGAGGTTTTAGTGTACTTTATAATAGTATTTTAGTTAGTCAAAATCTCATGTTTACATGCCTATCGCCACATAGTTTGATTACCACTTGAACAGTTCCAAGTGTCAGAAAGTTATTTTAATATTTTGAAGATTGTTGGTTTTCTTTGAGCACTTCGACTTTCTCCACCATCTCAGATCTGGCTTCTTGGTATAAGTTGATATATGTGAACTAGGTTTGTAGAACACCATTACTGATATATTATACTACATTGTAACATATAATATACAAGTAATTTTGAAAACCATTGAATTAGTAATTTTAACTACTAACTTCATCAAAATATGACCAAAGTCTGTACTTTTGTTAAAGAATTTATTCGAGAAAAAAATTAAAAAGGAAAATAAATAAATAAATAAACAAAAGGCTACATTTAAAAAGTAACTATTTTGACTTGATCTGTGTTTGATGATCGGTACAAAGCAACAATAATAATAATAATAATAGGAAGAATGAAGGTATAAATAAATAGATAGATAGATAGAATGAATAAATAAATAAATAAATAAATAATAAATTAATTAATTAATAAATTAAAAAACATAGACTATACATTTACAAATTAATTCTTACTTGATGCGTATTTGATAATCTGTGTAATACATATAATAATAGGAAGAATAAATAAATAAATAAATATTGTTTTCAATTCAGCTCATAGTTTGGAGGTTAAGTAGTTCTTAAAATTTAAACACGATAGGTAGATTTAGTAAGAAATAGGCATTTTTAATTTCAAAGACATCCCAAATGGTAATAAGATCATATGCTTTTGTGAAAAATCCACTGGGATGTTTTAATACCAATAGCACATTATGAATGTGAATGTAAATTTTTAATTTTGTAGTTCCGTTTGTTATTTTCTAATGTTTAACATATAAGGTGTCTCTTATCTAGCATGTTTTTAAAAAACAGAATATACTAATTATTTACTATGTAAGAATGGCAATGTTTCATACATTGTATGAGAGAGAGAGAGAGAGAGAGAGAGAGAGAGAGAGAGAGAGAGAGAGAGAGAGAGTTTACTAGTATTATTTCATAATAATGAGAGAGAGAGAGAGAGAGAGAGAGAGAGAGAGAGAGAGAGTTTACTAGTATTATTTCATAATAATTATACTCACCAGCACATCAACCTTCTCTTGAAAATTTGAATATTCAAAAGTTCAAATCAAACTACCTCAGGTAACAGTTGTTACAATCTCTCTCTATCTGGCAATGCTATTGTGTGCACTAACCCTATCTCACTTTATAGACAAGCCCGGATTCTCAAAAGGGGCGGAGAAATGGTCATTTAATGCTACATTAAATTGATCCTTTTAACCAACCTTCAGGATAATTAAAAAACCATTGGGTCATCTCCTGTGGTGCAAGTCAACATTAAAACTGACCAGTGTAACATCACAGAAGATTCAAACAGAAAGGACCAGTTTTAAACCTCAATAACGGTACATTTACCTGTGACAAAATCATACAACTTTAAACTTTTAAATTTATTTTTCCCAACAGAAAATCAAAGTACTGAAGCGCTGATAGGATGTTGTCTTTTGCACAATGAAAGTATAACTAATGTCCATCCATTTAATCAATGGATGGACATTAGTTATACTTTCATTTCAAAAACATCACATAACTATGGTATATATATATATACCATAGTTATGTGATGTTTTTGATTGAAAAATGGCTTCCAAATGTTAATAGGACAAAGAAAACATGTAAATTGAAATTGTCTTTACTTTAATGTTTTCAAGCGATACCTAAACCAAGGTTTTGAGTATACATCAAAGAGAGTGACAGAAACCTCTGAAATTAAGTCTTAACCAATACAAGGGGTATTTTCTCTTACATATAAATTTAATATAAATTTTCATCATACTTGATTCATTTCAGACTGTTGATTGAAGTCATAATAAACAGTCATATATTTACATATATACAGTCTATATTTCCAGAATTTTGCTTCTTGTTGTTGTAGGGAACAAACTAAATGGGTTTAAAAAAAAAAAAAAAAAAAAAAAAAAAAACTATCAAAGTAACATAGCTACAACATGTTCTATGACCATTACTTGCATGCAGAATGCTAAAAGTCTTAGTTGAACTCCTTAAAACCAATAGGCACTCATGCAAGTACACAAGTTGAGTTGCAATTTCATATTCTACATGATGTATGATTCACATACAAAATTTTAGTTCAATATCTCAGGGTTCTCGTTGTGCAAGTAATACATGAATATAATCACTGACAAGTTTTAAACTGAAATAAATGTAAGTTTATTCTGATCCAAATTTAAAAATACATGTATACGGTGTCAACATTTAGATCTGCTTCAAAAACTTTACTATTTTCATATATAGATAGTGTTTGAATGCATGTATTATAACTCAACTCAGTCTTTCTTATAATAATAATAATAATAATAATAATAATAATAATAATAATAATAAATTGCATGATACTGACCATCTTATATGGCTCAATGCATATTTATTGGCAATATATATATATATAACAATGCCTAGACAACAGAGTACCTGATATCACCGAATTCATAGATGTGCATTATAAATACTATTATTAGCCCAAACCACAATTCACAAAGACCTAAGAATACAAAGATTATATATCTAGTATAAAGAAAGTGTTTGGCTTGTGACTTAATTAATTCACATATTTTTTCACTTAAAATGGTTTGCTGCAACACACAAAATAGGAACATCTTTTATTCAGACAATCTGAATTCTGATAATATATAACAAATGCCACCAACATTATTGACTAAAACTGTAGGAGTTTGAAAGTGTGTCACAGGGAAACAATCCAATTTTGTGCAAGTTTTTAAAAATGTTTCCATTGCATATTCCTGGAAAAATATATGATTTTACAGGAATTGTGCTATTACATTTTATTATGCACAAATTTTAAGGTGCACGTATCACACGGTGCTCTGGTCATTCAGTGAATAATTTTATCAGTTGATTTAAACTAAGATTTTGTGAAGTGTTGGTGCTATTGATCCATATAAAAGTTTTATAAAAGAGTTGTTCATGTTGGTGATATACATGTGTACATAATTAGCACAGTCATGTAAAGCAAATTGGTTATGTTATTTTGGGGTTGAAACCATTGATGTTGTCATAGGTTTCTTCTTCTTCTTCGGGGTACAATGGGTGGGTAAAGATTTTCTTTTCCTAACCTTCTTTGCCTGCTTTATAGCATGTTTTAAGTTTTCATATATATAAGCTATCTATATCTCCAGAGGTAACAATACTTAATGCTGCCTCATGTTGCTGTAGATCTGAGTGACAGTTAATCAGCCAGTCAACTTGAACCATTTCAGCTTCACCTTTAGATTGTTTCATGGTATCTAAAAGAACTTGTTCAACAAAACCATGTTCAGATGAAAATTTTGCACGAACAGGTGTGCAATAATCTTTGGCTTCTGATATAACAAGCTCACTATCTATGTCCAGAATGACGTCATGTTTTATGTCTAGTTGGCTGACATTGCGAGCAAGGTAGTTGCTTATAAGACATTTGCCCTCTGTAGTTTCAATTACTGCAGACTTTGAAAGTTTTTCTTCACTCACTATCTCATTGCAATGTTTTAAGTGTGTTATGGAATATATTTTTTCTTTCTGTCTCTTAGTTCTGGTTGATGATTTCAAGTCATCGGGGGTAAATGAATATTTTTCTTCACTTATTACAAGTCTTCTTATAGAAAGGAATTTAGAATGATATGAGGGAGTTAATAATTGTATTAATATGTGATACATATTCCTTGCCAGAAGCGGCTCTGCTTTTAAATTTTACTCCTGCAAATTCTAATGTAGCAATGGAAATGGTTCTTTTCAAATTGTCAGGGATTATTTCTAGCCCGGTCACAATAAGACCCTTGCTCTTTCATATTTCTTCTACAGATTTTTCTGGATTGTTTTCTTTGAAAAATGAAAATAATTTAATTATTGCCTTTTTGATGCCAAGAGATTTGGGTACTGTTGGTTTTGTACAATCTGGCTTAAGAAGAGCTTGACAGGTATTCATTTTGGAACTCATGCAGTCCTCAAATTTTCCCTTTTTGATATTTTCTTGTTTTCTTTTATCCTCTTCTTTTTGATATTCTGTTTTTGGTAACTTGCTCTTAATGGATGTTCGCCTAATAGTAGTTCCTTTGCTTGATTTAGTTTTTTGTTTTAATGGTTTGTCTCCTTCAATATTTGAAATATCTAAAATGTCATGTTTTGATAATCCAAACAACCCTGAACTGCAACAGTATTTGTGAATTAAATATTTACCAAGGTTATATGACTCTTTGTCAAGAATTCCTGGAGAAAGTGCAATTTTGTCCTTATGATAAACATTAAATGGAATTTCATTAGGTTCCAAACAAAGGCCCGACTCTTGAAGTACAATTTTTGTAATTGGCAATATAAATGCAAGTTCTTTTTTCATAGATCATACTGTATCTCATTAGACTTGCATTCGTCGGACTTCGATTTTCTTGAGCTTTGTGAATGTGATGTAAGTATTTGCTCTCGCATATGTTCTGCCTCAACTAGTCTGTCTACAATTGTTAGTCTTGGAACAACAGTATTTAATGTAGATCTCGGCCGAAAACTTTTGATGGCATCTCTATGGTCTATTTCCCTCTGTGCATCAAGAGCAAATTTTGTTGAACTGCCTTTGTGTGGAGTAGTAAACAATGAACTTTTCAAACATCGATAAAAATGGCCTGATGTGTAATGCAAATGTAAAAGCTCTGAGCAGAAAGATGCATAAGACGTTGCTCCATTCAAAAATGAAAGCGGAAGTGAAGATTTTACACAGCCAAGTAATAAGTCATAACCTTGAGGTCCCCCAAGGCGTTCCGCCATAAGGATCCCTACTATTTCATCCATGTGCTGCATCATATCAACATGTAAGGCAAATGTTGCATTTCTCTCCTTGCCAGCTTCCAAAAATTCATTAAATTTTGGTCTCCATGCATGGTTAATTATTTGAATATTTCCAAGGTCAAATTTGTGAATAAAATCTTTTGCCTGTGGCTCGGGGAGGGTTTCCAAAAATTTAAGAATAAAAGCAAGATGAAGACCTATTGACATACGTTTAATGTTGTTTGTAGCTGTGTCAATGTTCTGTAAACTAATATGTTGCATCCAATCTTTTTTCTGCTCATTATCTTTCATATATTTGAAGAGATGAAAAAGGCCTGCTTCTTTATATGCACTGAACAAATTAACAATTTTTGATTTCCGAAGGTGCAATAAAGGGAACTCTGGGAGGAACTGTTTGTAGATGCCTCCTTCCTTTACAAATTCTATAAGGTTTTTAGATATTTTATAATCAGGGGCAAATAAAATTTTCTCTGTACTTTTAAGATGGCTTGGCTATATTTTCCAAGTTTTGTGAGGATGTCAACAAGTATCTTTCTAAGATTATTTCTGTCATCGTCTCTGCCAGTACTTGGAATTGGATGACGACACAACAATGGGCTTACCAGATAATCTTGAAAAAGATAAGATTCCATATCAATAGATTTTTCTGTATTATAAAGCGATACATGCTGTTCATCGTCATGTAAATTTTGAAATTTCTGCATGTAGATAGAATGATCTATAGTCTTCTTGGTGGGACTATATTGTTTTGAGTCAAAAAGGTCTAATGAATTATCAAAATTATCAAAAGAGTGGCCAGTATGGTGTTCGTCTTGTTTCAAACCAATTCCTCTTCTAAACTCGTCCTCATCTAAAATTTGGTCGGTAGATGCCTCATCAGTTTGCAGTAATGAACCTTCATCAGTGCTTTTATTTTCAAAAGTATCATGCATATAAATAGATGCATTAACAGATATTTCAAGAATACCTTTACGCCCGATATTACTTTTAAAAACATCATTTTCTTCCAATTCATTTTGAAGGAGAAGAGAATGTAAAGTGTCATTGAAATCATTAAGCTCCTTAGAAATATCGAGCATGTCATCCATGTCATGTGGCAAATCTTTGATATCGACATGTTCCTTAATTGTATCAATATTTACAATAGTACATATACCCCAAATGGTTTGTGTAGAAAGTTTGTTAATGGCAATATCTTCAGCTGGGATATTTTGAATTAACAAGTTAAATTCATCTTTATCTAGTTTTCTGTCTTGAGTGCATAAACACTCACTTTCCATTTCACAGCCCTCTTCATGCCAAAATGAGACAATATTTGAATTTCTTGGTAACCCTTTCAATGTTATTGGTAGGGTGCATATTTGTGAGGTTCGTGTTTGTCCTGGAGATGGGTCTCTATGTGTTGTTAGACGGACTAAGTTATCTAAATAAAGTATGATAAAACAATCGTGCATGGACACCAAATGTTCGTCTGCATCTATTTCTCCAATTCTATCAAAAAACAATGGATATTTTTTTAAATACGTTTCATAATATGATATTTCAGGCTCCGCAGTTTTTTGCAGCCACCTGTCAGCAGATTTTAAACTTCTTGACACGCCCCCTTGTGATGTTATATTGAATACTGTCCCTATAGAATGATAATTTACCATAAGTTCTTCTGTGTTCATCTGCTGTAAAACGCCATTATGGTTCCTGTTTAAGTTGTTTAAACAAGCATCAAGGCATATATAAAGCCGTGCGATTTTTTCAACAACAGTTTCCTTGGTGACATCAGATCTCTTAATGCTCTCACTGTTAATGAACATTCGACCAAATAATATCTGAATAGGTAATGGGATCTCCAACAACCATTCCTCTACAAGCTGAAAATTTCTCCAGCTCAGGGGCTTTTCAATTTCTGACTCAATAGCACCAAAACAACACTTACTGTATCTTCTGCCATTTGCATGTAAAATATCTATAATTGTACAAAGTTCAGAATTGTCTGATTTAGAAACTAATTTGACATTGTTGGCCAACTTACCTGTGTAAAAATCATCACGGAAATGGAACCTGTGTATTTCAAACTTACCTGTACACTGGCTACACCTATACAATTCAGTGATATCAGTATCTAAAAAAATCACCTCTGGGACATATAAACCATGGTTTTTCATAACATTTGAACGTATAATAACAGAAATATCATTGCATAAATCTTGACTGGCAGCAACAAATACATAAACATGAACTCCTCCTTCATGGTTACAAATTGTTTTGCAACAATCTGTACAAATAACACTGACCTTAACATTAAAAATGTATTGAATTTCGGTTATTATGTCACTCTCTAGTTTTTCAAAGAGGTGACATGTATCAGTCCTTGAGTCTATAAGCTGGGGTTTCTGAAGAAAGTCATGACAGTTTTGTCTCAACTTGCTGCTAGATGTCAAACTTAAACACAATTTGTTAAGTGACCCAGCTATTTCAGAATAATTTTGTATTTTGTTCAAAAATGTCCATTTGGATGCAAGTTCTTGTTCGTAATTAAGAATTTCTTCATGAACCGATGAAAAATGTTTTTCAAATAAACATATACATTTCCATTCTTCATTTTTAAAGTCGCCTTTATAAGTTTGGTATAAAGAACCAGAATCAGGAAAGGTGTCAACAGTACCCAATATTAGCTCATTGAATCCAGGATAAAAGTCAGTAGACCTGAAATATTTCACTATTTCCTGGTACAGATTTTTCTCACTGTCTCTTTTTTCTGTCTGTCCACTTATTGTTAAAAGACTTGAAACTATATTATTAAAGATTTCCCCACAAACAGTGATGTTTTTAACGTGATTAACTATATAAGCTATCACAGATTCAATTGATATGGATTCCTTGTTGGATATATAAACAATGCTATCTGGTCGAAATCTCTTTATTTAAGCACGAATTTTGTCTGTCCTAATATGTATGTCTGTATTTTCACAATGATGTTTGGTCAAAAATTGAATGAAATCTTCAAATGCAATCCATTCCCGTTCATTATAATTTGTCAGGGTAAAATCTTTCAAATTTGGGATTTTTATCGTTGACATTTTTCTGGAGATCTAACAAAAAAGAAAGAAACCAAAGATTATGCCATGTAATTGAAACATAAAGCACTTGCGACTAAAACTGAAAAACTTCAGCTCATGTAAATTTTAAACATTTTAATATGTATATAGCAAGAACATTTTGTGTTTATTTATTTGTATAAAGCATAATTCCAACGGAAGAGGTGATCAAAATAATAAATTGAAACGGGTTTTACATCCCTGTCAAGAACTTCTATCCCTGTTAAGAATATTTTACTTATATTGATAAGTCATCACCTATATGCGAAAAGACAGGTTTTTTAACTTTTGCAGTGTGTTCTGGACAATGTACAGGAAGGATTCTTTAACATATCACGCCTGTCATGACTTTTTGATTTCTAACTACCGAGTACTTGGAAAAAGAACAGTCACTAGCAAATTTCAAGTCTTTGTCAGAACCCAACTATGGTTTGAACCAAAAACATCCCACAAACGAAGTGACCACTCTACCAACTGAACTACTGAAATCGAATTACAAATCATAGAAATTGGGGATTATACACCATTATGTCTCATAGAACAATGAGAATGAATTTACTTGTATTTTTATGCTTAAGTTGACTTTAGGAAGGTGGACTTTATAATGATAAGAAATTATTGGTCTTAGTGGAGAGGTAGTCTTATTGGTCTTAGTGGAGAGGTAGTCTTTGTATAGAGGTCTCTATAAACAGTTTTACCATATTTTTATAAATGCAGTTTTATACATAAGTTTTTTTTATTCAAAAACAATCCGAGAACATTGTGACACTTTTTTAAAAAAAACGAAAAACTATTTTAGACTTAAGCAAAAACATTCAACCTAATAACATGTATAAATTACTTACCAGATTTGTTGTTTTGGAACACTTTCTGTATCTTCATATCATTCATTTTACAAACGTATATACAACATTGATATATTTATCTGCTGTTTTAGTATTCAATTACATGCGTGTAATATAAATAAATATATAGAAAGAGACTGTACATTGGAAACCAAAGGTAAAAACTAACTAAAAATAAATAAACAATCAGTTTAAAACTCATGAGACAAATTTGGGAGTATTTAAAAAATAATAAACAAAAGTTTTATTTAAATAGACCTTGTTTAATGGATGTAAAATTTGAATGAAACTCTATTATAAGCATAAATGTAATGCAGAAATCAAATGTACAAACTTAATAAATATACAAAAGAAAAAATGTTTCAGTTTTAAAGCTCATGAGAAGATTTTCGGAGTATTTGTAAAAGAATACACAAAGTTTCTGAATGAAAACTTAATGGATGTAAGAATTGAATTAAACTCTTGGGTGTAATGTCACATTTAAGCAATAAATTAGAATAAATGTCCAACTCTTATGTGTTGATCAGACTCTAATGTCATTCTATTGAAATCTACAAGTGGTGGTCATCCCAGTATTGTGTGTTCAATTTGATTGACATCCCCTTAAAGGGGAGAATTTTCGGGCTTGTCTATATCTAGTAATTAAATAGTTCTTGGTGTGAATGTGATAGTTGGAAGGACAATGGTCAGACTAGTGTCAATATATTTATGAGGGGAAATGACCAAAACTCAATTACTGGTAGAAGCCTCAGGGATTTTACTGATCATTCAACACACAAAAAATTCTTTTTAAACCTTTCTCATTTGAAAAACTTCTATTTGGGATTTAAGTCAACAATTTCAAGTTTTTGAAAATCAAGCAAATCAAGTTCTTTGTATTATTGTATATTTGTATAACATCATTTATCTTGGATAAAATCAAGTAATGTATCCTTGGTATCAGATGTAATGTCTTGCCTATGTTTTGAGTATCCCATTTTATATAGAAATCAAAAATTAGCACATGAAAGTAATATTATTTGATAAAATAATGCAATAGATGTATAAAATAAATAGATAATATAAAAGAAAAAAATCAATAAAACAAGCAAACAAACTAATAAATAAATATATAAATAAATTAATTAATTAATTAATTAATTAAATGAAACAAAGCTAAACATTAAACAGATAAAGTCCTATAATTGTCTATATATATATATATATATATATATATATATATATATATATATATATATATATATATATATATATATATATATATATATATATATATATATATATACACTGTATATATATATATATATATGTTGCCCAAAAATGTGTTGTCTAACATAAAATGAGGACGTAATGTAATTACATTGCACCATGATACAGTTGGTGTTTATTACAACATTGATCCAATGTTGGACGTACAACATTGGCCCAACATTACACTAATGCTGTTAATCTAACACTGGATTTACAATGTTGGTCCAATGTTAGATTAATGTTGTAAATCAAACATTAAAATTACCACGCTGACCTAACGTTGGACCAACGCTGTTAATCCAACATTGAAATGACAATGTTGGCCCAACGTTGGACCAACGTTGTTAATCCAACATTGAAATGACAATGTTGGCCCAACGTTGGTCCAACATTGGAAATCCCATGCCAACGGTTGCCCAACGGTACAACCATATCCCAACGTTGGCCCAACGTTGACATGCTGTCTGGGTAGCCAGTATTATATCAAAATATTGCCTCGGCGGCCGCGATTACGGATAACAGCGCTTCTCATCGCCAATGTTCGGATCCAATCTTGGCTCATCCTAGTGCTAGACCAGCCCTGATATAAAAGAGGCAACGCTTAATATTTTGACGTTTTCTGTCCCGAAGAAGGCAACGTAAATGTAAGATTGAAAATAGGCCTTTTAGAGTCTACAGTGTATGCTGATTCTAGTGCGAGAAAGTTTGTTAATTCGCTTGCCCTAAGCCGCACTTTTCACGGAAAAATCTCTCGGGACTTACTGCCTCGATATAAAAAAAATATATTAACTAGGACTTAAAACAATTCTCCACTCCAGACTTACATTATGGAAAATTGTTTTTAGGTTTCACCAAATGTGAGATAAATATCTTCGCTCGATATCAAATCATTACTTACGGTACCATCTGTTGTACTGATTATTCTTCCTTATTCGTACATATAATGTATATGTATAATCAACTCGTATCGATTTATATCGGTTTGTCAGTGCATTTATTTATTTATTTTTATTTATTATTTTTGGTTTTAAGTGTTTGCCTTCCATCATTGGATTTTGAAAAAATCATGATAAATTCGACAGTCATGTAATAACAATACAAAGCATTGACGTAATTTTAGCAAGACAAATTTGACGGAAGCTAGTCTGAAACAATCCGATTGCTAATGGAACATATAACTAATGCACCTTGCAAAGGCGTATTTGGCAATAATCAAGGAAACCAATATGACGACACAAATCGACACACCACTGGTTTTTAGTACAAAGCTATTTGTCAAAAATAGCACGTGGCATTAACACACACAAACAACACTGGTGAATGTGTATAGTGCGGCTTACCTTATCTGCAGCAATGTATTTTATCTCTGGCGCTTTTTCAAAATCGTACTGATTATCGTTGGCTACATCTTGACATTTAACACTATCCCCATCTTTAAATTTCACCATAACGTCGAGTCTGCAGTCTATATCCGGTATGTTGCATTCAGCACACACATAATAAACCAAACAGAGCACTGAGACTAGTTTTAAGCCAGCAAACATTTTTAAAATATATATATATCTATATACACTATGAAACTAAGACATACATCGTCCTTGTAGTGTACATAAACTTTTGTGACTTGCGCAGTTAATACGATACAGTGATACAACAGAAAACGTTATTGATTTGAAACCAGTCTCGTCTGCTAGTTGCGCAATTAATTTCAGTTTAATGAAATTGTAAGTTTCATCATGCATTGCATTTGTCCAATCGTGGATAAGCAAAAAAATTACAGTACATCGTTATACAACTATATTTTAAAAAATCAGAGTGCAGCTATTCGAAACTTGATTATTTTAATCTTGATTTTTTCATGATTTAAATATGTGAAACATGTTGAAAATGTCAATAAATAAATAATTTTTTATCAATCCATTAAAAGCACAATGTTATAAAAGGATCATTCAATTAATGTTTTAGTTTAAACAGTATTGTTTCAATAAATTAACGAAAATGTACACACTAACAAATTCACAAACACACACAAGGGATTCCGGAACAAGAGTAAGGCTATATCATACCCGTCTTCATAACTAACTAATAAGTTGAAAACTGGCCAATTCAGTTACATACGCGAACTTCCATCAGGGAAGTAAGGCTGGGTGCTTCGGAAGGGTAAGCTACACATGCAAAATTTAATTTTGAGAATGAAAGGAACATGAAACTACATGAAAAATGGGAAGTCAAATATATCCAGTATAAGTTTGGATACAGTAACTTCATATTTACCAACAATATTGTGGTGCCGGTCATAAAACTTTCTAAGGGCCTTGATTAGCCTATACTGCAACATTTTCGAGTCAACCATTTCATTGTAAGCAGCTTGCATCTTTGTAGAAAGTACCCGTGGTGAGAACTCTACCATACCGTATTAACTGTGAAATATATATACGCCATACGCAAGTGAAGCAAGAAACGGAAAGTTGACAATATATTTAGAATATTACATTTTAAACTTTGTCGTATGGCTTAAGATGTAACCTTTCGTAGGTATCATAATTTAGGTACAAGTCCAAATATGAAGCAGAACATGGAGAATCAGTCGTATCTTTTATTTCAAGCTTACTAGAATAGATAGCATTCATATTTTGGAAATCTGGGATTAAGAGACAGAACCTCATCTATATATCTACGTGGAGTTGAATGATTTAGGCTTCTCTCACGATCTGACCAGGTTCTACAATAATTCCCATTCATATGAATAAAGAAACAAAGCAGCAAGCAAAGGTGCACAATTGTGTCCACATGTATTCCTATTGTTGTTGGAAACTTATATTGTTAAACAGAACAAATATGTTTAGTTGAGTTGAGTAATGGTGTTTAAAGTTCCAGTCAAGAATATTTCACTTATATCGAGACAATAGCAGCTATAGGCGAAAGTGCAGAAATTTTGCCTGTGCGTTGCACTGACGGCATTATACATCAGGGTTCTTTATCGTGTAGATATGTCCAATTATGTGTGCATAATTGGACATATAAGTTATCGTGCCAGCCCTACCGTGACACGGGACATAGTTTATTTTTAGTTCCCATCTTAAAGAACAGTGACATCAATTCGTAATACCGAGTGCTTGGCGAAAGAACAGTTACTACCTACTTTCAAGTCTTGGCTCGAACCCACGATCTCCCACTTACGGAGAACTAATATGTTGAAATATGTTGTCTATCGTGTTTTCGTCTGTAACTCACATTTTCAACATCTCGGAAACTACCAGGCCAATATTGATCAATTCACATGATGAGTAACTGGAAGGGCACTTTTTAATTTTTTTTACTTTTTGGTAGCCGTAACTGTAGAAAGTAGCTCCCTGTAACCTACATTTGAAAAAAAAAAAAACTTCTTCTCCGAAACCAAAAGCGGTTGACAATTTTCTACAGTCTTAAGTGTATTGTTTGTTCAAATCGTGAAATTCGGCTTAAAATAAGTACAGCGTTTTTGCCATGTAAGAGTTGTTGCTCCTGAAATGTTATTTTTGCTTATTAATACTAAAATTGTGAATTAAGCTTGAAGACTATATAAACTTTTTTATACATGTTGCATGTATATTTGAATATTGTAGGTATTGATATATGGTTCAAAGTCATAGATTCAAAGGTCAAAGTCGTAGCTCCTTTAGCTTTAGATGATTAAAATTGTTATTTATCTTGAAAACTGTAAACTTTTTGTATTGACATATAATAGAATATTATTGTAGGTATTGATATGATGATCATATTTATAAATGATTCAATGTCAGCGGTTCAAAGGACAATGTTATTGCTGAAGAATAGTAAAATTTTGAATTACCTTAATTATTCTTAACATTTTGGTATAAGCAAGTATATTAGAATATAATAAGTATTAATATAATGATCATTTTGTTGTATGTTTCAAAGACATAGGTTCAAAGGCCAAGGCCATGTATGCATAAGAATATTGAAGTTGTTAATTAATTTGAGAACTGTTAACTTTATGTATAGGCGTGTGTATTAGAATATTGTAGGTATTAATATGACGATCATTTTACTTGATGGTTTAAGGTCATAGGTTCAAAGGTCAGGGTCACAGCTGCTTAAGTTTGTTATTGTTAATTACCTTTAAACCTGTAAAACTTTCTGTATAGGCATATATATTTGAATACTGAAGGTGTTGATATGATGATGATTTTAATATATGATTTTGATTTTTTAAGGACATAGGGTCAAAGGTGAAGGTCATAGCTGCAGAAAAAAAAAGAAAGTATTTGTTTTCTGGAAAACTATTTACTTCATGTATAGACATGTATATCAGAATATTGTAGATGTTGATATGATCATCTTAATGCATTTGTTCAAGGTCATAGGTTCAAAGGTGAAGGTCATAACGGTATAAGAATTGTTAATATCTAGAAATCTTTTAACTTTTTATAAAAGCATGTATATTATTATATTTTAGGTATTAATGTGACAATCATTTAACTTGATGGTTCAAGGCCAAAGGTTCAAAGGTCAGAGTCACAGCTGCTTCAGAAGATTTTATAGGCATATATATTAGAATTTTTATAAAAGCATGTATATTATTATATTTTAGGTATTAATGTGACAATCATTTAACTTGATGGTTCAAGGCCAAAGGTTCAAAGGTCAGAGTCACAGCTGCTTCAGAAGATTATATAGGCATATATATTAGAATATTGAAGGTACAGATATGATAATGATTTTGATATATGATTCAAGGTCATATGTTCAAAGGTCAATGTTACCATTGCCATACAGTGCCACGCTATACCTTCTTACAATGTAACTCTATACCTTCTTACAGTGCCACTCCGTTCCATCTTATAGTACCATGCTATACTTTCTTACAGTGCCATGTAGTACCTCCTTACAGTGCCATGTAGTACCTCCTTACAGTGCCATGTAGTACCTCCTTACAGTGCCATGTAATACCTCCTTACAGTGCTGCACTGTACCCTCTTACAGCTCTGTGCTGTTTCTTGTTAAAGTGCCATGTAGTACCTCCTTACAGTGCCGCACTGTACCTTCTCTGTGCTGTATCTTGTTATAGTGCCATGTAATACCCCCTTACAGTGTCACTCTATACCTTCTTACAGTGCCACTCTATACTTTCTTACAGCGCTATGTTGGTGCCATGTAGTACCTTGTTACAGTGCCATGTAGTACCTTGTTACAGTGCCATGTAGTACCTTGTTACAGTGCCATGTAGTACCTTGTTACAGTGCCACTCTATACCTTCTTACAGTGCCATTCTGTACCTTCTTACAGTGCCACTCTATACTTTCTTACAGCTGCCATGCTATACTTCCTTACAATGACACTCTGTACTTTCTTACAGTGCCATGTAGTATCTTGTTACAGTGCCATGTAGTACCTTGATACAGGGACATGTAATACCTTCTTACAGCTCTTTTTAGCTTGTTACAGTGCCATGTAGTACCTTCTTACAGTGCAACTCTACACCTTCTTACAGTGCCACTCTATACCTTCTTACACTGCCATACTATACTTCCTTACAATGGCACTCTTTTTTTTCTTACACTGCCATGCTATACTTCCTTATAATGACACTCTATAACTTCTTTCAGTGCCATGCAGTATCTTGTTACAGTGCCACTCTATACTGTCTTACAGTACCACTTTATATTTTCTTATACTGCCATGCTATACTTCCTTACAACACTCTGTACTTTCTCACACTGTCATGCTATACTTCCTTACAATGACAGTCTATACCTTCTTACATTGCAGTGCAGTATCTTGTTACAGTGCCATGTAGTACCTTGTTACAGTGCCACTCTATACTTTCTTACAGTGCCACTCTATACTGTCTTACAGTACTCCCTTACAATGACACTGTATTTCCTTGAACTGCCATGCTATATTTCCTTACAATGACACTCTGTACTTTCTTACACTGCCATGCTATACTTCCTTATGACACTCTGTACTTTCTTACACTGCCATGCTATACTTCCTTATGACACTCTGTACTTTCTTACACGGCCACGCTATACAAATGTACTTTTTTACAATGACAGTCTATACCTTCTTACAGTGCCATGCAGTATCTTGCCACAGTGCTACTCTATACTGTCCTAGAGTGCCACTCTTGTCCTTTTTACAATGTCACTCTATACCTTACAACTAGTTTGGCTTTAGTGACCTAGATCACTGAAGCACAATGTCTCTTACCATCTGGGTTTGAATACCACTTGGGCAAATTCTAATTTGAAAAAGTTTGTCAGTACCCTTTAAAAAGGTCAGTGGTTTTCTCTAGGCACTCCAGATTCTACCATCCCTAAACAAACTGCCTTGATATAAGTTAAAGAATCTTGCCTGGAGTTTCAAAAAAACTTAATCCAATCCCATTAACCATGTATACCTGTGGTTACACTGGGAATAGATATGTTCCTGGAGCATAGAGTTATTTAACAGAAAAAAATGTCAGATTTTCCTTGGTTCCACAAAAATGTTACAAAGAATTTATTGTGTGGTACACTGTGAAACCCCATTGTATATATTGCCAGACACAGTTCATCGAGTGCTTTTTAGCCTAGAGGACCAATTATGGCTCACAGTGACTCTCAGGTCAGAAGTTTTCACTGGGGGCTTCACTTTCCTCCACCATCCTTAAACTGACTGCCTTGAAATGTGAAAGATTCTTGACTAGGGCAAAAAAATAAAAAAAATAAATAAATAAATTATCCAAAATTTTGCAGATTTATTTGTATAGATTAATAACCTTGCTTTGTCAGGGATAACTTAAAAATTGCTGATTCCATATTAAACTTAACACAATGTGCCATCAATAGTTTGTCTTATTTACAGATGATTATTTAAGTTTAAAATACAACAAAAATTACTTTAAATTTAAAATAATAACAATTTTATTAACAATAATATAAAGATTAAAATGATGTATTGGTAAAAATAACATTTGTATATAGCATGACTTTAAAATCTTAAATGTAGTATACAACTACATGTTTTAAACATAGCACTATGTATAGATAGATAGATAAATTAATAAAAAAATAAAATTGAATAATTAAAAAAATAAATAAAATTGAATAAAAAAACAATATTGTATAAATATATAAATAAAATTTAAAAACAAAAACACATGAAAATGAGTATGTGCATAAAATATATAGAATAATTAATGAAAATGAAATTAATAATAAACAAGGCGAAAAAATTGTTATGATTGGAAAGCTAGGTTAAGCCATGTTGAACTATAATGTTGGATTGTTGAACAAACACTGGACAGAGACTCGAGATAAAAAAAAAAGGCAGATTTAACCTCAAACAATTGAAAACTACAAAAATATGAGAAAAAAGATAAATATAATAATAATAATAATAATAATAATAATAATAAACACAAAAAAGAAAAAAAATTTACCTATGATATATTGACACTAACATCTGTAGGCAATAAATTAAATGTGAATGGTATATTCATAATTTTAAAACAAGTTTTACTGCCACAATTGAAAAATCAGATAATTGTATGATATTTTGATATATATACCAATACATCAGATTTAATTTCTCTCTGAAACTTCATGTCTGTTTAATTTAAATGACAATGACAATTTTTAGAACAAGAAATTTTATATTTAAACATATTTTGAAAGACACTTAATTTTGACAAATTTTGATGAAGATTGAATATTGACCAAAGTCATAAGCTTTACAGATTTTTTGTCATTTTGTTTAGAATGTTTAGTTATTTTTTACTTTGAAAACATTCAATAATTTACCTTTAATCAAAACCTATATTGAAAAAAATGAACTCAAAACATTTTATCAATGTCACAGATGCACCAGATTGAAGTTTCAGACAGAGAATGATAACATGATCTTAAAACTACAACAATATCAACAACTGTAACAATAAAACTATAACAATGTCTAAAAATTCTGTTTTAAAAACAACTTGCTGACTGCTCATTCATTACATCCTGAAAATACACCAAAAAATAAATAAATAAATAAAACAATCAAGTGAAAACTTAAACAATGTAATTATCCACAAATCAGATTAAACTATCTTGTTTTTTTAAAAAAAAGTATCAAAAGTATAAAATAATTTTTTTTTTTTCGAAAATGTTGAATTTTAAATTTTAATGATTTATATCCAATTGATTGAGTTTGAAATGGTTTTACATTCAAGTCAAGATTATTCAGCTTATACTTATAGGGAAGTCCTCAGTCCCTTGCATTTAAGAACATGAAGAAATATGGGGTCAGTTAGCCATTTCTAATTAGTACTTACATAAATAGAGCCTAATTCAGCAGAGATTTCCATGATGGAGTCATGACAATCAACAATGCTTTGACTAATGTGAGTAAACTGGTCCTCTGAAATGATAAAAAAATGTAGTTTAATTTCTACAAAAATTCTGACTGGCTTCAAAATAAATGTACATGACATCTGCCTATATGTATGCCATTCCTATTAAAAATGTGTGTGTGTGTGTGTTATTGTTGTCGTTTTGAGGCCTAGGTGGTCAAGCAGATTAAGCCCATGCTTATTGGTCACAGTGCATCTCAATATCTAGTGTTTGAATCACACTCCTGCTCAATACTCAAGTATCTGAAGTTTTGTAAGTATGCTAGCCAAAAGCAGTTTTTTCTTTGGATTAATCCTTTCCTCCACAATGCCAGAGTTTACATATTTTTTAGTAACAGAATCTTGATAGGGATGTTATACAACATAATGCCACCTCACTATAATTCAGTGGTCACATTATTGAAAGCCATTAGTGTACAGAACTACATTTGATGTGATCCCCTTCACTTCAAGGTTAACCCCATGCTTTACTGCTGGTGCATCTTAATCCTGATCATTTTGTGCATGTATCAATTTGAAATTAAATATGTTGTTCTAGCTTAAGCATATATAAACCAGCCTGACTAGGGTTCAAACCTATGACCAATAAAGTGCAAATTGCACTTTGTCATGAGTCTTTTGAGTAACAAAGAATTCTGTTGATCATGATTAAGTAACCTGTGACATGTGTTATACTATTTTTGTTTCCCCCTTCTTCGTTTTTGTAATTTTGATACAACCAAAGTCTATTCCATGGGCCTAGTGTGATATAATATCAGGAATTTTGGGGGAAAATGTTGATTTTGCTGAAGTGAGGGAAAGGTTGGCAGGTCATCAGGTCAACTGCAGATGCAAGGACAAGGAAAGCCAGAAAAATGATTGTAGTTTGCCCTTGACACGAAAAAACAGTTATAATCATTTTATCAGTTTTCAGCTCCTGAAACTTCTTTTTTTTTAAATTATTTTATTTTTTTTAAATTTTAATTAAATTAAAATTTTAATTTAAAGGGGGGGGGGGGGGGGGGGGTTGTAACATTTATTGAGCATACTGCATACTGATATTCAGCACTCAATTAGGGCTAGATTAATCCCTGAAAATAGTAAAATTTCTTTACCCATTTCACTCATATAAACTATACCTGCATGTAGGAGATAATCTCCAAGACCTTGTTCCTGTTCTTTGATCAACTGATCTACATTAGCATCAGGCAACTCAGCAATCTGTTTGAACTGATCTGTATCTATCTGTTTGATCTTGTGTGACTGTTCATTCCAGTCATGTTTCCATTCCACTAAGCATTTGTACATCTCTTCCAAATTGCTGTTTTCATCATGCAGTTTTGAGGATACTCTATCCATTTTCTTGTCCCAGATGGTCAAATCATTATCAGATTTTGTGAATTGGATGTGCTCAGCTGTAAAATAATAAAAAAGAAAAAAAAAATAAATCAAATAAAAAATAATGAACTTCAGTTAACCAATATTTTTCTGTGCATCTTAAGTATTAACCAATGATTTTCTGTGTATTTTAAGTATTAACCAATGATTTTCTGTGTATATCTTGAGTATTAACCAATGGTTTTCTGTGAATCTTGAGTAAATAAACTCAGAAGTTGGATAAATAAAATAAATAAACTGTTTGAAAATCCTCAATTTAAAAAAACTTGAAATATTTTCTGCAATTTTTTTTATCATAACCTACTAAACTACTCCTAATTTCTTGTTATTCAGTGTTTTTAAGTTACAGTCATTGAGTGCCATGATTCCATAACACTATCTAAAACTGGATTGAATAAGAGGGAATAACAATGGCAATAAAGGTACCTTAAATGAGCAAGATTTGATTCTTCTGATTTGAACCCATCAGTAGATTCAGTAACTTTTATCCTCAATTAGGTTACTGAATGGCCTGTAAAATTTGGTACCCACTAGAAATGTTGAAATAAAGCGTTTTCTGCTTTCAAATCTCATAAATTTATACAAAAAATAAAATCCTTAAAGTTCTGGCTTAGAAATAAACAAGGTTGTTTCTAAAATAATTAACTTCAAACATATTTAAAACAGACTGTGAAGATTGTGTTAATGTTCAAAACCATATAAGTTACACTATTTCAGTGAGTATAAATGATAATCAGGGTATGTACTTACAATAAAGCCTGTTCCGCATTTCTCCAAGTCTGCTGAGATCAGCTGTTGTGGCCTTTTCTGCACTGCTTATTTCTGTAAGTTTAATAGAAAGAATAATAAGACAAGCTCAAATATCTCTCTCTCTCTCTCTCTCTCTCTCTCTCTCTCTCTCTCCTCTCTCTCTCTCTCTCTCTTTATGAACAAATTTCTGTTTTTTTTTTTTTTGTTTTTTTTTCAGATATCATTCACTATCATGTTTAGAAAATAAATTAGTCCATGAATGTAAACAAGACTATTCAACTTTAGAAAATTTCAGTTAGTTTTAAAATCTTATTCAACCAGAGAAAATTTCAGTTAGTTTTAAAATCTTATTCAACCAGAGAAAATTTCAGTTTAGTTTTAAAATCTTATTCAACTAGAGAAAATTTCAGTTTAGCTTTAAATCTCTTACAGAATGTGAATAAATGTGTGCATCTTAAACCCCTATATAAATTCAAAACAAATATTTATTTTTAAAATACAGAAATTAAAAACTAAATATTAAGTGTACAGCAGTACTTCACTAAATTCATAACAATATATAGTACATGTTTGAAGACAACACAAAAAGATCTCCACTGTTTATAATACATGTACCAAAAAAAAAAAAAAAAAAGATAACAGAGAGACTGAATTAAAAGTATGATTTTTGAACAGAAGAAATTAGTTTTTTAAAAGAATTTATTGATCATTTTTTTCCGTGCAAAATTGACGTTCATGTACAGTTTAGTGTTTTGTTAAATATTATTTTGAATAAGTATATATTTTATAAATAAAAAAAGTACTGTCTGACAGCTATTTATATGATCTGTGAATACACTGCCTATAAAATTTAGTAGATTATTAAAAATCTTCAGGTACATATGAAAACATATATCACACCTTGATGAAGATACAGTGATTCTTGTCTCTGCTTCCAGAGCAATAACACCATTAAGATAGCAACAGCAACTTGAGCAAAACGTACAAAAGACAGCAAGCCAGCAAAGTTCAAAAGCTGAAGAAAAAAGACATGCAGAAGAATGAAGAGAAAATAGACATTAGTAAAGAAAAGCAGATGAGTAAAGAAATCAAAGCATTACAGTAAAATATAAAGCAATAACAATAATACAACAATGAACAAGATCTATAAAGAATGAAAACATTTTACAACACCCAACAGGAAGTTAATACACAGATGGATGATCGGATAAGACAGTGTACCAGATGAAAGCCTTAACATTTGTGTAGAACAACCATTTACTAGAGTCATCAAATCACATCATTGACAATTTCTGTGTTTAAAAAAAAAGCATGCTGATCCAAAATTTAGCATTTTTAATATGTTCCACACAAATGCTGAGGTAGTATTGATCTTGTGTTATGCTAGCAAACACTGTTATTAAAGTTCTAGTTCTGTGCCTCAGTTGTTAACTTTTTATTTGAATCTGGCATATTTTGGCAACCTGTTATCATAGGATTTCAAATAGAAAAATTCTGCAAACTTGAATACAGATTGTTATCTAATAAAATAAACCTAAAATTTATTCAGATTCTTTAAATGACAGATTCAAGTTAAAAGTACCATGAAAGGGGGCCTAGTTATAAACAAAATGATAAATAATTAAGGTCCAGTAGTGTGGTTAAGTTGTTAAGGCTATATGGGTGCCCCCTAGCCATCCCAAACAGCAGACAAAAATATGTGTATTTACCCCAACAAGACCAAAAAAGTTTGTTTTATGTTGTAGAGTAGAGTAGACAGGTTTTTTTTGTTTTTTTTTTTTTTTTTTTTTAAAAAAAAAAAAAAAATTTGGTCATTTAACATTTTTGTTTCCTTTTCTTTCTTTTCCTTTATTTATTTATTATTTTTTTCATGATGCAAAATCAGAAAATTGTCATTTGGTAATAATCAAAAAGTTAAAAATGCCTACAAATATTAGGGTAGAAAGAGAGGGCAAAGATAAAGTTCACAATTTTGTTTTTCCTTGCCCTAATTTAATAATGAATAAAGTCTCACACCATGAGAAATAACCTACTGTTTAACCAGATAGTGAATCTATGTTTTTTCTAAAATAAAATTTCTTTTATATAAAGAGTGTAGTCACAGCATTATTCAAAAACTACATTAATTTTGCATCAAACAGATGACCTTCATAGATTTAAACTAACATTATTGGCATTGTTGTTTTTTTTTTTTTTGTTATTGTACTTATTAATTTCTTAAACAAATTGAAAACTATTAGATCTATATCTGCAAAAACAGTAAGCTAATAGGAAAACGGTAAAATAACAAACTTAAATTTGACATAAATATTTTACAGTTAGACCTGTTCTAAAGATCACAAAAATTATACAAAGACCAGTGCTGCCATCTTGGTCCTTTTTGAGGGGGAATGGGTACAGGTCCTCTGAAACTTGGTCAGCTAAGTCTTTCATATGATGACATGATAATAGAAGAATTTCTATTTATTTAACTTTTTTTTAATTTTGCATATATACAGGCATTCAGCACATTTTTAAGGTCATTTATTGAGTATGTTAGGTGACCTTTACAAACAGGTTTAACTGTATTCATGTCCATAGTATATTTTTAAAAAAAATACAAATGTTAAATGACTCTTAAAATGCAATATCAAATTATTACCTTAAATGTTTCTAAAGCACTTGTAAAACCATTGCTGAAAGACTGAGATGCTGCTTTTAACTTCAACACAGGTACAGAAAAATCAATATACTGATCCATAGTGAATCCAGCTGCCTTTGATGTAGAGTTGAATTCAGGCACTGAATCAACATGAGGTATCTGCTTTGTGATGATAACACTTGAGTTAGATTCAGATGCTGGTTGAACAAGAGGCAACTGATCTGTGATGATGACACTTGAGTTAGTTTCAGGAACTGTACCAACATGAGGCAACTGATCCGTGATGATGACATTCAAGTTAAATTCAGGAACTAAACTATTTGCAGGCATCCAATCCAAGAAGGTGACCATATTTGGAACTGGTGCAAATTTTACATGATCAGTGTAGTTGGTATAAGCTGGTTGACACACCCAATCCATTGGTGGTGGCAAAGTTGACAAAGAACTGGAAATATATAAAGAAAAAAATTGAAAAACATACAAACAAACCCTATTCATATGCTAATTAATCTAATTCCAAATTAGAAAATACCTACATACAAAGGAAAACATGCATTCATAATAATAATAAATTAATAATAATAATAATAATAATAATTTTTTTTATTAGAATAAGTTACTCTTGTCCATAAATCATTATTCTTTCATTTTACCATGCTTAACTCAAGTACAATACACCTGGGAAAAATTCAGATTAGTAAGTGTGCGTCTTGGGAAAGGGCTATAAATGATTAATTTTTTTAGACCATATTTCAGTGAGTCAATTCAAATATATTAGATGCAAAACATTAAATTGTTTAACACTTCTGAATCTTCAGATGTGGTTCAAAAAGTAAGATGCAAGAGGCACTTGACTCATCTGACATTGTACTACCCCAGGCGCAGACGCTGAAATAAGTTCACATATTTTCTCATGAATTTCAATCAGCATTTGTACCTGCTAAAATGAATGTTGTTTTCTTTGTATTTAAATTTATTAATTCCAACCAATAGAAATACGAAAATCAACATGTTATCCATGGTTATGTTATATTAAACGCAAATTGTAAATCGTGTGGCCTGGTTCCGCACTGTAAACAAATCTTTATCAGTGTAGCCCAGGCAACGGCGCACTTCCGAGTCACGTGCTCTAATTTGTTCTGGGCTCACTGTATCAAAGCATCTTCTGTTGGCAAAGTATAGTATACTTTTTATATAAATTATAAAAATTTAAAGCCCATTGGACAAAATTAGGAATTAAATAATAGAATCAAACTATGCTTTACTTTTAACAATGTTGAATCGGTTACGATATTATTTCAGTTTCGGGGTTCCTAAGCCACACAAGCTGCACGGGCGCCATTGCATCATTTGAAGTTATGAGTAAAAAAATATTTAAAAATTATTTTCATGTAAATGACTTAATATTACCTGTCAAACTTGATATCATCGGAATCCTGTACATCTATTCTAATAACTGTGACTGTAATGAACACGAAATACAACAGAAAACCCATCGTAATTTCGATAAAACCGAGAGAAAAAAATTCGTGTCTTTTCACTTTGACAATTTCCCGGAAAGTAAACAAACCGTAGTCAACGTAACCGCGGCAACGACGCTGCGATGTCACATGTTTGAGTTCCCGTATGTGACGAGAAAGAGACATCTAGCGGCAATCTACTTGTCACGATCACACTTAAATGCTATGAAATTTTAAGAAGTCTCAATTTTAATTTTTAGTATTTTATATTTAAATGTCTTAACACTAAAATATTCTGGAAATTGATAGAAATAAAAAATGAAATAAAAAATAAAATAAAATAAAATAAAATAAAAAAAAATAAAATAAAATAAAATAAAATAAAATAAATAAAATCAGAGATTTTCATTATGTATGTCTCTGATAAAATAAAATAGAATCATAAACAAGTAAATAGAACCAGGAAAATCCATCGCAATAATAATAATAATAATAATAATAATCCTTGATATTTATTTACATTTGTCAAAACTTTGTTGGAGCATAAAAGGTTTGGTTAATACGGAGCCCCGTTAGTATCACAAACAAATAAATATAATGAAATGGAGCGCACGACTTTGAAATGGAGCGCACGATTATGGAAATCGAGCGGACGATTATGGAAATCGAGCGCACGACTTTAGAAATCGAGCACACGCCTTTTGAAAATCGAGTGCTCGATTTCCAAAATCTTGCGTTCGATTTCCAAAATCGTGCGCTCGATTTCATTATATTTATTTTTCTGTGATACTACTGACGGGGCTCCTAGGTTAGAGATCCGTTCTGGTAGCAAAATTTAGATCCTTTTAAATGTCGCTGGAAAATGTATTGTACAGTTAAATAATTCCGATACAGTTCTTTTCAACATGCAGATTAACCCTGAGGCCTTTTATTTTTCTGCCATATGTCAATGAATAAGCCCAATGTCTGTAGTACATTATTATAAGCCTTGTGTAATGAAACCGAAAAAATCTACCGAGCATAATTCTGAACGTCAACTCTCACATTTAATGTAGCCATTCAAAAGCAAATCAATATCGTGTTTTAGTAGATGAGTGATTGTAACATGTGCTAAATCTAGCATAAAATCTGGAAAATGAATGCGACTTCACAATAATAGTTTCGTTAGTGAATTCTTTGGCATTCTGGTCAAATGTGCCTCAAAAGTATTCGGTAGCTCTGTATGCGTTTCTGTAGATAAAGAAAGTAAACGCAGACATTTTAACGTGATATAAAAATCAATTCGCCGTCTCCCGCCAAACTGGCATTAATTGAGATTTATTTGTGACAGCAAAGAATATTTAAAATAAAGCTAAACGGCGGGCTCAACCACTTCGAAAAAATATGTAAAAAGATAATGACTCTTATAGATATCTAATGGACTCCTTCTGCCTCGATGGCTCAGTGGTAGAGTGCCCAACTCCATAGCGGGAGGTTGTGGGTTCGAGTCCGACCGGGTCATACTTAAGACTTTTAAATTTGATATATTGCTTCCTCGTCTGTCGCTAAGGAGGATAGAATATCAACTGATTCGACTCTTTCGACACCACGAAAATTCCGGATTTTTTAAAATATAGAAATTGTTCTGACCATAAACACAAAGTGTGTTAATGGTCGGGGAAATTCAGACTAGAAAGAGTTCATGCACTTTCTTCATTGTTTCATACAAAAATTACCAATTGAGACAGGTCGTTGGTAAAATATACCACATAGAATAGATTATGTAATTTATTTCGAGAAGACATCACTATATTCTTTGTTGTAAAGCCTTTTCAAGTGGCAGAAATACTTGTATGCCTAAGTGTTTTTAGAAATAAACAAAATACTTTACAGTTTTACACATTATTAGATACTACTAATTTATATCTATTCAAAAGCTTACGTAGATTTAAAAAAAATAATGAGAGAATTGGTCCTCAAGGTAATTAAGCATCATTGTTACTTGTGCTTTTATTTTATATATACATATATGTTTTTTACAGATGTCATATCCAACTATAACGGTCACCTTACATCCGTCACCTGTATACAGCTATAGAGCTCGGTATACGTATTATATATAGGTGACTTATAAGTGTTTATATAGGGAAGACATGTACCTGGTATAGATTTTATTTATTGTGAATTTAATATAAATATTCCTAAACGGTTTCACATCATTTCATATTCTACGAATTTTTCTGCAACTCATGATATTTTTTTCATAATTTTACGACAATGGCAAATCTCTTCAAAATTACTTTGAAAATACCCTTAAATAACGCATACATTCGTATGATCTCATATAGAGTTATATAGTAAATAGGTGATGATTTACATAATTATGCTTATTTTGATCAACAAAAACATCGTGTTTTAAATTAAAATTGTAAGGATTTCACATCGTTTCGTATTCTTCATTTTTTTTCTGCTTCTTAAGACATGTTTTTCAAATATGTACGTTTATGGCAAATCTCTTCAAAATTAATTTGAAAAATACCCTTAAATAACGCATATTTTCGTATGGTCTCATAGTTATATAGTAGATAGGTGATGATTTACATACATATGCTTAATTTGATCAACAAAACGTCATGTTTTAAATAAAAATTGTAAAAACTTCACATCGTTCCATATTCTACATTTTTTTCTGCTTCTTAAGACATGTTTTTCAAAGATTAACGTTTATGGCAACTTACTTCAAAATTACTTTGAAAATTAGCATAATTTTAATTTTACCAGTATTTTCACATAAAGCGTGTTTATTTTAATCTACAAATACAACAAACTCTTTTATAGAAAGTGTAACACTTTTAAATTGTTTCATATTCTTTACTTTTTTCCGCATTTTAAGATACTAGTATTTCTTTCATAATTTATGACAAAAAGAAACTTCTTAAAAATTACTGAGAAAATTATCTAACGTTTGAATTCACTAAGGGACTTTCCGTTAATAGTAGACAAAATGTTACATGCTACTTTAGATAAGTCCAAGAATGAAATTGCAGAATAAAGAAATATCACATTTCAATATTCCTAAATTTCAAATAATAATAATATTATTATTAATAATAATAATATACACCAGACAATAATCTGTAAATTTTCTTCAAGATAACCTGAAATTTTTTGTTATTTTTAAGATGACTTATTGCAACTGGGCATCACAAATGTATGAAGGTGTCATTAAATAAATAAATAAATAAATAAATAAATAAATAAATAAATAAATAAATAAATAAATAAATAAATAAATAAATAAATAAATGTATGAATGAATGAATGAATGAATGAAGTGAATACAAGAAAGACATTATCATGCATATTATCATTAATTAAAATGTATTATTTTCAATTCAGGTGGAAATTGGAAGTAACATTTTAAGGTATCACGTGTTTTTTTACCAGTGGAAAATTCCTCATTAAATCCCTTACTAATCCTTTCGTATATTCTAAGTATATCCCTGCGATCACTAATGATCATTAATCAATATGAAGGTGAAAAACACTAATTACTTTATTTCATTGATCTCGGTTTGTGGATATACTGTTCAACCTGAGAAGACAGGAACGGCTTCATTATTTTATACACAAGTTTTAACTTTCCTCAATTTATAAGAGTACTTTAAACTCCCTATCTCTCTGCCTCCCCCCTCTCTCTCTCACACATAAAAATGGATAATCTCTCTCTCTGACACACACACGCGCGCGTGGATACTCTCTCATTCTGTTGCACACCAAAAAGTGAACTCTCTCTCTCTCTCTCTCTCTCTCTCTCTCCGAGTAACACACCAAACAAAGTGACTTTCTTTATCCCTCAGTTTAAAATTCATAATTAAAGAAACGTACAACACTGCAGATTCAAGTATTTCTCTCTCTATCCCTCAGTTTAAAATTCATTATTAAAGAAACGCACAACACTGTAATCTCTCTCTCTCTCTCTCTCTCTCTCTCTCTCTCTCTCTCTCTCTCTCTCTCTCTCTCTCTGTTTAACATCTTATTAATATAAACATAACTACAGATGAAAAACAAAATGTCCCTCCCACTCTATCTCTCACTCACACAGGTAGTAAATGTTAAAATTTACTCTCTCTCTCTCTCTCTCTCTCTCTCTCTCTCTCGCTTTGTTAATTCCCCTTCGTGCAATAATTTGCCTAGACTTTCTTAAATTCAAATGCCATGCCACTGTACGTGTGTTCAGTACTTAAGCTGTTAAGACGGATTAGATAATATGACATTATCCCATATAGCGAACCTATAGGTGAATCAAGAGTTGCGTCCCTTGATTAAGACCTCAAAAGTTGCATATGATTTGGTTAAAAATAAACCTTGCTAGAATGTGCCAACATATGTAAGAACAACTTTTTTTTTTCTTCTAAAAATATATTTCTTTAAAAATAAAAAATAGACAATAACGTCTTATCACAATCCATGAGATTCATTTTTCTAAAATTTCATTCCTATTAGCTGTAAATAAACGGAAACCTCTAACGGATTGGTCAACTGTTTAACGATGATTATTATAAGCTTGGGGCATGCGCACTGATGTACAAATACTTGCATGAATCAAACCTGACGAATTGCATTCATTGTCCGTTGTTAATATCCAAATGTATTCGCAATTGTGTTATTTATCTCTTACAAAGTCACCAATGACAAATTTAATGAAATTCTGTGTTTAATTTATCATGTTTCACCGTTTTGTAAGTTGTGTTTTTAATGACCCGGTTTTTTATGACGTAACCATGGTCTAAAATTAGATCCCACAGACTACATCTCGCTGAGAAATTACTGCGATTCTATATTTATTCGAGCTTTTGTCGTTTAACCAAGTGTAACATTGTTCATATTGGGGACATCATTTGCAGCTTTGCAGCACAGGTGTCTGGGGACAGGAATCTGCATATTTCTAGATATAATAATTTTTTTCAATTAATGTGAAAATTAATTTAAAATTGAAAATTAAATTAATTAATGTGAGGTTCTCACATTAATTGAAAAAAATATCTAGAAATATGCAGATTCCTTGTCCCCAGACACCTATGCTTTGCAGCTTTACTATGATTGCGATTTGATTCGATGAGCAATGATTTTTTTCCAGATTAATGGTAATAATGACAAAATAGTACATAAATAAATAAATAAATAAATTAATTTATAAATAAATAAATAACTGATCTATATACATGTACGTGTTTGTGTAACTGCTCCGTTTTAGAAATTAGTTTTCCCGGAAGTGGAACACTTTAACCAAAGATGGCTGGCTTCCACTTGGATACAGGTAAACTACAACATGAATTAAGCTCCAATCGTGCATAAATAGTAATCATGTAAGATCCTATGTATTTATTGAAATCTTCAGACCAGTAATTGGAAGTACAGTGAATAGTTCCCACTGGCTTAAGGATCTGGGGCGAGTATCTCGATTTTTATACGCCCGCCTATGACGGGACGTATTATCGTATGACGCAGTCCGTCCGTCTGTCCGTATGTCCACACGTCGTACGCTAACTCAATTCAATGAAACTTTTTGTGAAATGTTTGTATCTAAAGCAGAAGGCTCCCTTTCGTTTTTGAGATTCGTATTTTTCTCGTTGCGGAGTTATTGGCTTTAATTGTCAAATTTTAGACATTTTTTTGCATGTTGTAAGTCAAAAATCATTTGAACTTTTTTATGAAACTTTTGTGTTATATTTGTCCTATAATTAAAAAGGTTTGTGAATAAACATTGAGGAATAAATTTGCTACTTTTGTTTTAAAAAATATGTTTCAGCTAAATGTGAAGTTGTTTAAGACATTAAAAAAGAAGTTTAATATATGACGGGCGTATCATGCGCTCCAGGCGCAGCTGTTTATTTTTCAAAATCACGTTTATTATGCTTATACCCATGTATTAGCTCATTTAGTTGGGCTCAGTTGGTAGAGTGCTCGCTCCGTAAGTGGAAGGTCGTGGGTTCGAATCCCGGCCGGGTCTGACCCAAAACTTGAAACTGGGTAGTGACTGTTCTTTCGCCAAGCACTTGGCATTACGAAATGAAAGTCACATTCTTTCGGATGGGAACTTAAAATAAACGAGGTCTCGTGTCATGGCAGGCATGGCACAATAAAACAATAAAGAACCCTGCTGTATAATGCCATCAGCGCAACGCACAGGCAAAATTTCTGCACTTTCGTCTATAGCTGGTGACGTCTCGATATAAGTGAAATATTCTTGACTGGGACATTAAACACCACTACTCAACTCAAATCAACTCAACTCAACTCATTTAGTTGGGTAGAATGTTATCTTCCCTCCACCAGGTTTCATTTTTCATTGTAATTTAGCAGTTTTGTTTTTGACCAATCCTACCACTTTTCTATATCTCTTTACCAGTTCGCTTCCCTCTCGAAACAACATTTTTATTTTTGATAATTAACCTCCATTTCATTTTTTTTCAATTAGTTTTAAAAAATATTTATTTATTTATTATTATTTTTATTATTATTATTAGTGTCAGGTTTAGTTAATTGGTATAGTAAGTGGGAGTTACAAAAAATACCCGCTGACCATTATGCAGATGTGATTGTAATAAAAGAAATTGACACCATGGTTTTTTTTATTGATAGAAGGTCTGCAAAACTAATCCTTCTATTCATCAATTTTTCTATTAACTATAGTAATTTTAGCATTAACTGTTTAATAAATTGACAGTTAAGTCATTTTCTTTGTTTTTTTTTTTTTTTTTTTTTAAATTTTTATAATTCAATTCCATTACCTGTCGAACAAATAATGTTTAGGTGTTTGTTACGGTAAAATTCCACACATGCGCTTATTATCGGTAATTACAGCACCAATATCTTTAGGCTGTTGTATAAATCCATAAAAGACCCTGGGTTTTTAATTTTACAATAAATAAGGCTTTAAGAATTATTGATCAAGAAGCGATTTACTTTTTATTTCTTAAAAGTCCTGCTTTAACATAATTGACCAATCAATCTAACTGTTATTTATAAAATATTACAGATTTTAAGATTTTGTCAACGAAACGAACAGCATGACGTTCCGGACGCAAGGTCTTCGTAACTCTTATCTTAAGAGAGGTTTAAGTATGTTTCGAGATACCTGTGTACATCTATCATAACTTACACTTAAGATACACGTATAATTTACTTAAGTATAGGATTTACGAGAGCTTCGAGATACTCACCCTTGGACTGTACTCAAAATTGACATTTATACAGTAACCATACAGTATCAAATATTCTGCCCAACTCAGCACAACTAAGCATCCATGTAGTAGTATGTACTAGTGTTTACTGACGTAGCTGTATTTTTAAACAAGGTGGTTAGGTGGTTGTAAAAAATATCTGCTTGCTGACTTGAGTTTTTCTGAGATAATTTTATAATTAAAATTTCTAAATAAGATTATTTTACATGATTTCAAATGATACGAACCATTCTATTGCAAATTAAACTATTCCATATACAATAGAAATAAGAATTGCACTTAAATTTTAAATTTGTCTGAACATGGCACAAAAATTAGCTTACAATATTTTAAACTAAATTGTTCTTTATGTATACATTAATGATCATCATCAGGAAGCAAACCTTTCAAATTTGAAGACTTTCTTCATGTTATCTTCCACAAATTTATTCTTTTCCATATTTAAAAAAATAAATACCGCTATAGATTAATTCAGTGTGTAAAATAGATAACAGCCAAATTTTCTCAGCCTGTTCGACTCTATTTAGCACAAAGGCCGAGGTTGCTCTGCCGTCGAATAAATTTTAATATTTGGATATTGTCATTTCGAAATGACAATATCCAAATATTAAAATTTATTCAACTGCAGAGCAATCTAAGACTATTTACCACAAATCAAAATGAGAGTTAAAAGCTTATTGGAAGTCTATTATATCTAGACTATCACATAAAAAAGGCTTAATTTTTATCATCCACTAGATGCCTGTTCAGTGTGAAGTTAAAATACAGTTAGTTCACTGCTTTGTCAGTTTCTGATTACAAGCTTCTACTTGAAGATAGCCCTTCTCCATGAAAATAATGTATTTATAATAACTACATTTATTTATGGTTGTGTATTTTCAGGTGATTGATATTGAACAGCATATGTGATTCTATACTATATAACCTTCAATATGGCAGGAGAAATGAGGCAGCTGGCACAGGTAAATATGGGGATAATTTTTTTCTAAATTGCATGCTTAGCCTCTTTCTCGACTATATTGATGATACTAAACATTAAAACTTTATTTGTTTCAATTTCATAGCTATGTAGTTGCTGGAAATTACAAAAAAAAAAAAAAATAAATAAATAAATAAAAAAAAAAATAAATAAATTAATTAATAAATAAATTTTTATATATATATAAAAATGATGACAATTAAAAAAAATGCAATGCAAAATTCCAGTGAAAAATGAAATAATTAAAGTATTGATTGAGGAAAAATCATTTGTCATTTAATATAAACATTGTTGCCTTGTCTGCACAGGGTACAAAAAACTGTTGTCATACACTCTATGACACTATCAGTATCTGATGTTAAGTTAATGTGACAACCTCTTTAAAACTTATATTAATACAGGCCAGCTATTTAGTGACATTTTCTGTTGTTTTACTTTTACATCTGTTTTTTGTCATTGAAGTATAGTCTGTAATCCTAATCCATTATCAATGGTATTTTTTTACAGACCAAGATAGGTCAGGCCATTATAGCTGCTGACATCAAAGAATTGAAATCTCTAATTGCAAGTGGTGAAAATGTCCATTTTAAAGATTGGGTAAGAATCAGTTCTTCTGAAAACTTGAGTACCTCAATACTGTCATTGTACCCAAACACAACTTAGTGATCATATCATATGATCACAGTTTTCACATTTATTCTTAAGCAAGAAATTGGTACATGTATTAATTATAACAGAAAACAACAGATTGATAAATTAATTTAGTGGGGTTTTATGTTTTATAACAGAAAACAACAGATTGATAAATTAATTTAGTGGGGTTTTATGTCCCAATAAAGAATATTTCACTTACTGGTATACTGTGATGTCACCAGCAGAAATTTTGACATTTGCAGTGCACTTAGGGCAATGTATAGAGATGTTATTTGAAAGACCCTGTGACTTTCATTTCTAAATGTTGAGTGCCTGTCGAAAGAACAGTCACTACCAATTTTCAAGTCTTTGTCAGACCAGTAGGGGTTTGAACCCTCAACCACCCACATACGAAGCAAGCACTCAAAAGATGAGTGATGTAAAATAAATAGCAAGTATGAGTATTTGGGTCCAGTATCAGTATTTACTATGCCCTTTTATACATCAGATTTACTCTTGGTACAAGAAGTAGTTGGAAACATTGATGCAGAGCAATTATTTTTCTACTTGTTATACATGTAAGATATATTTTTCTACAAGATATGGACTCCGTAAGTGGGAGGTTGTGGGTTAGTGAATGTTCTTTCGCCAAGCACTCAGCAGTGCAAAATGAAAGTAACAGTCCTTTCAGATGGGAACTTAAAATAAATGAGGTCCCATGTCACGGTAGGCATTGCACAATAAAGAACCCTTCTGTATAATGCCATCAGCGCAATGCACAGGCAAAATTTTTGCACTTTCGTCTATAGCTGGCGACATCTTGATATAAGTGAAATATTCTTGACTGGGATGTAAAACACCATTACTCAACTCAACTCTACAAGTTATAGAATAAATTGTAAGACATAATATTCTTGTTATGAAAAAAATTCTAGACCATATTTTTCCATTTGGTATTCAGGGTTAGCTCTTGACATCACCAATGCCACTAATTGTGATTTTTTTTAAAAAAAAGTTTGGTGACAAGATTTGAATTCTGACTATTATTTTGGTGACATGAAAGTTTGCGTTTAGAATATACAAACTAGTGACAAAATTTGACTTTTGTCAATATTGCTGGTGGCAATATATTTGGAGCAAGAGCTAACCATGTTATTGAATACATAGTGGGAGATATTTTTCTACTTATTTGTATGTTTCTTATGTATTATTATTATTACTATTTATTTTAAAAATTTTCAAATTATTTCTTAATTGCTTATTTTAAATAAAAATAAAGATTTAATACTTTTCTAATTCTTATTTTTACAGAAAGGAAACAATTATATTCATTTTGTATGTACAATGTACAGGCCATTTATATTTTACATATTGGTAGCAGCTGGGGTTGAAGTCAATATTCAAAATAAGGTAGGTTAATAAACATCACACTACTAAGACACTTAACTGACCATATTTAAAAAAGATTGATTATTGTTTAAGCATTTTACACATAATTTACATGCATTTCAGTCCTTACTTATATCCATTATATTTTGAGATAGTGGATTGAAGTAAATTCATTTTGTAGTTGTGTTTTACAAGTCTTCTCACACATATTGATACAGTCAGTGCTGGGATGATGGAGGAAATGAGATGCCCAGAGAAACCATTAAATTTTGGCAAGTAACTGACAAACTCTCTCTAACAGGTGTTCTTTGTTAGGTACCAGTACATTATTTAAGTACTCATGTACTTGACTTGGGCTTCTTTTAATCCTTGTTTGATTTAAGCATTAATTTCACAAAGTGAAGCAATGGTGTTTAATATTATATAGTAGAGAATATTATAAAGCTATCAGGATGGTACAGACAACCTGATGGCCTGGAGAAAACTTCCAACTTTTAGCAAGATCACAGACAAAGTGTAGAACCTGCCCTTGTGGGATTTAAACCTTGGAAAAAAAAGACACTGTGATCTTGAAGCTTGTGTTTTAGACTGCTATACAACTAAGAGCCCACTTCTTATGAGTCCACATACACTATACTGTATAATTATTTATATTAGCATGTATTAAATTTGGTGCTTCCAAGGGTCTGAAACATTTAGCATTTATTAATATTGGCGCTGTCATTGTTTTGTCTTAGACAGGTGAGGTAAAATCAATGTTGAAGTGTATAAATATTGGTGGTAATTGATTTTACGTCAAAAGCACCAATATTAATACACATCCAAAATACATACTTAAACACTATGATATAAACTTAAAACTTAAAAAAAAATTAACAAACATGCATGTACATGTATGTTATAAATTGATACTTCTTCATTTTTGTTAACAGACAACTGGTTAAATTGTATAATCATGTTCAACACGCTACTGTCTTAGATATAGAGTTTTGTTTATTTTGTATATATTAAAAAGATTTTGGTGGCATAATATTAAAATAATATTAATGATAATAATAGTAAAAGAATTATTCCTGATGAAAAATAATGTATCTGTATTTAAAACTTTTTATTTCCCAATTAGAGATAGTTTTGAATCGAGATTAATTCAGATGTTTGTTCATAATATGTTTTGGATTGTCTTTCTGTCTGCTGGTTTTCATTGATGAAATCAATGTGATGTTACACTGGGAAACCTTAAATAAATTACATGAAACAGGATTTTACAAAAATATAATGCATACTCACAAACCACACAACATGTTTTTAAGATTATTCCTGAAATCCTTATTTAATAAAACTTGTCTTGCTTGAATAGCTGAAAAATTGTTAATATGACATCAGCGACATTTAAAACATTTTAAATTTCGCTGATGATATACATGTAAAACAACATTTAAGCAACCAACCAATCTTTCTTTTCAGTATGGATACACTCCATTGCATGTGACAGCAGCCAAGGAAGATAACTCTTGTCATGTAGCAGATTTATTTGTATGTGGAGCTGACCCAAATATGAAAGCTAGAGTAAATAAAACATTATATTATGAATAAATTGTTTTTAGTTACATTGCATATAGGCGTTCTGTTGAAAATTTTACCTTATAATGGGATATATTTTCCCATCCTTCTTTATACCTATGTTCCTAAGCACTAACTGTTGCTATTTTTATTCCAGTTTTACTAATGATGGGTTACTGTAATATTATGAAAAAATACGAAGTTAAAATTTTAAGTATTTTTAGTCCACCAGAAGTTATTGCAACTATCAGTTGACAAAATTCCTAGCAGTTTTTTTACTTACTTGTCAATGCTTTTTTAAGTTGCTCTTGTCATGGACACAGAACTTTGTTACTCCACTCTTGTTGAAAAAAATACCATTTAAAAATTTATTTTGATTAAGCTTTTAAATCTTTTATCTTACAGGATAACAAAACACCAATGGAAATGTGCATCAAAAATAGATATTGGCAGTCTGTATATGAACAATATAAGGTATATAAACATGTACATGTATATGATAATGTTCATTTCTCTGCTATAAATATGGAAAGTTAGTATGGTTGAGTAAACAAGTCATTAGTCTTCATGCTCTACCATATATCTGTGAGGCATATGTGAGAGACAATTTTTACTTTATTGGCTTTTTACTGGACATTATGGGGTTTAAGTTTGTTATGTCAATGTGTGATATTTTGTTCTAGTGTGCTAACCTGATCTCAAAGATCAACACGATCATAATCTAGGTCTCAGAAAATCTGGAAGTGATGCACAAACTTATATACCACATAGACATTGTGTTTAGTGTAATTAAGTTGTTAAATGTCGAAATGGCTGAAGTACTTGTTATTAGATGGGGATTGAAAGAAAATGGATAGAATTACAAATAACTGGAGTTTTTCATTTTCATATTCTTACCAAATCTTATTTACCGTCATGTTGAAATGATGTAAATACCATTATATCATTATTGAATAAATTATGTAATTTTATTAGTTATTTTTAGGAGGGTTAGTCCTCAAGGTTGATTAAATAAATTTATATGTTAGTTCATGCATGCAAATGCAAATGTATTGTAATATATGATATTTATTTATTTTATTAATGTGCAATCAGGAGATAAAGAAATTGCAAAATTTGAAATATATAAAACAGTACATGAAATGAATAACTATTTTAATTTTTATTTTAATGAACAGTTTTGGATCACTTTTTTTTCAAAAACTAAATTTTTTAAATTTCAGCCTGGGATATTTGAAGCTGTTAAAAATCATGATGTTACCAGAGTGCTAGAATTACTTCATTGCTGGTGTAAAGTAGATTCTGTAAAGGTAAAATACAAAATAGAAAAAAGACATACAATTTAATACATTCTGAATTGTGAAACGGTGGAATGTATACATAATAGGACTGTATTTATCGTCAATTAAAAACTCAAATCTACCTTCAGTCAATAAATAGTTAAAGTCTATTTTTATTTTATAATTCAATTAAAGCATTTAACAGTTGAGAAATATCATTATTGATGATCAGATATATGATGTATTTATGTCATGATTACCAGTTGAGGCTGATGAAGCAATTGTGGTTTGATAATATGATTAGGTTTTATTACAGCGGCTATTTGGAAAATGTGCAATAATTGTTAAAATTTAATTATCATTGTGGTGATTAATGCATTATGCAGAATTTTTATCAAAAGAAGACATAGTTTCTTAAAGTTATGTAACAAGCATTTTTCTTCAATTAATCTATTATGCTTGATTAAAAAAAAATTATATGTGCTAGTTGTACCATAGCATTATTTAAAAATTACATTTATGTTTAACATGATAATTTGAGACTTTTTGGGTTTTTTTTTTTTTTTTTTTTTTTTACAAAAAAAGATATCTGGAATCAGTTTACTAATAATAACAATTTACTAATAAATTAATTTTATGAAATAAAATATATTTTGTTGAAGTTAATTTGCTTTGATCATGTTGATAATTGTAGAATCGTCAGACAATACGACAGTATGCAGCTTCTTTAAGATTTCATGATATAGTAGGAATTCTAGATCAACACAAGCCAACAATGGTAAGATATTTATATAATAATTAAATGTTCTGTTTGATAAAACACACCATACTTTTCAAAAACATCACAAGTGGAGTAGAATAGAGTAATGCTGTTTCACATATGAGTTGGAATTTTTTCAGTCATTTTGAGGCAACCAGGATACTAGGTGAAACCACAAATCGTGTGCAGGTATATCAAAATTTCTCACAGAAGTGGAGCTGAGGCATAGTGTTTAAAACTCCAGTCAAGATTCTTTTACTTACATGAAGGTGGTCAGTTGTGGGGTAGTGGAGGAAACCAAGTACTGGAACTAGGCATTGGGCTTTGGCAAAGGAACTGAAAAACTTTCTAACACTTAGATTTGCCTTGAGTAGAATATTGACTGAGGTGGACAGAGGCAAGTGCTTTAGACCACACAGCCACCAAGGCCCTTGTAAGGAGGATATGCCCGAGTTGGATTTGAAATTTGGCAATGAGATCTGTAAGCTGACACTTTATACCACTTGACTCCAAAGCTGCCTTTTTTATGAGGACACTCATACATGTATAATTTACATCACAAACTCGTGAAAAAAATTTAGAAAAAAGCACACCATACTAGGGAAGGTATGTTTAAATGTTAAATATTTCTAAAGGTATATAAAACACATCAGGTAATCCTAGAGATTTAAATGAATTTATGTGTCTTAGTATTGTTATTTAAAGTATATGTATAGATAGGTATTTTGGGCTTTTGCATTACAGTAAAACCTCTAATGTTTCTGCTATATAAATAACCTCTGTAGAATGGTCACCTGTCAGATGCAGTCAGCGGTCACATTATTAACCACCCAATTTGAAAATTTACCTGTCTACAATAGTCACTAAATTCCATACTCGAGGACATTTTAGCAAAAAATACTAAATACGCTTTACTTGAGAAGAAAACTTCTGTTGAATGAAAACAAGGGAAGTAATTAGACCTTAGAATATTGACCCTGTCAAGATCACCTATTTAGTGGCCTTTGTAGACAAGTTTTACTATATTTAAAAAAATCTACAGTGCATTTGTTTTACAAAAAAGTTTTTCTTATATTGAAACTGTAAATTACAGGTAATACAAGACAATAGATACTCTTATTCCATGTATTAAAGTTTACCACCAATTTATGTATGTAATTTATCTTGCCGAGCAACATGGCTTGGGCTGAAACCCACTACCTCGAGTCAATAAGTCTTCAGCATTATCTACAAGACTATGTGCATATCTTTCTTTATACAGATACATTTTGTTAATATGTTGTAGGATGCTATTTATGGAGTGTTAGAAGTGAATCATGAAAAAGTGAGAGAAGTTGTGAAGAAACCAAAATGTAACATCAACTATCTGAATACGGTAAATACAAAATTATGCACGTAATATGTGTATATATACACATATTATATATATATATATATATATATATATATAAAATTTATGAATTAAGACAAGTAATATTGTCACAAAACCATGTGATACGAATAGATAAAAATTTCAAGTTTTTAATTATTACTAGTAGCAGCTATAAAATATGAAGTTTTCTAAAAGACCTCCGCCTTTTCTTAAAATCTTTTTTTGCAGTTAAGGAGAACAATTTAAAAATCTTGTCTGCATTGACAAATCACATAATGGTGACAGGAACAGCTTAAGACTTGTACACATGTAAGCATTTAACAAAATGTTCTTAATGTTTCCTTTCAGTCATTTGGTATCCTTTGTTCAAAAGTATCTAAACCACACCACTGGACACAATTTAAGTGTTATGCATAGTGTGTGTCTAGATACAGGAGTAAAAAAACAGCAGTAGTATAAGTATGTGTTATTTATGCATTTTACATTTGTAGATTTTATTTATATGGTTGTCATGTTGTTGTTGCCTATTCTGGCCAAATACTAAAACTTTGTATTTGTGTTTTTCAATTTGGGGTTTGTTTTCTTGCTAGTTTTGACAAAGTATTGATGATATCTGATATAGATTTTAGATATTACAATTGATTGGCTATACTGATGATATTTATACAGTATTCTGTCTTCATATTTTTGCAAATACAGGTATCCCAAAAGCGCCATGTTTTACAGTATGCCTTACAGTTGAAGGATTATCATATGGTACAGTTACTTTGTGATGCAGGAGCTGATGTCAATGTATCAATCCTTGTTAAACAGTATTTCAGGGTAAATGAAATTGTTTTCAATAATACACTCTATGTATTTGTATCTGTTCATTTTTTTCAAATTTCTGTTATTGTTTCTACCAACACACACACACACACACACACACACACACACACACACACACACACACACACACACAACCAGGGATTATACAGCCAGAGTATATAAACTTATAGATTTTATAATTACATCATATTCCACCTTTCAGATTTATATTGCCCTCTTGCAAGAAAAATTGTCAGATTGAAATACTTTTAAAGGGCTGTTAAACATAACTAAAAATTGACCATGACCAGAAACTAGAAAAACCAGTAGTTACCATGATAAAAGGAAACAGATCGTTACGTTGTTTCCTTAGAGAAGTTCAGCTAGGTTTTTGTTAAATCCTTTGTTTTCCTTGTAATAAACAACATCCATGACATAGATATACATCTAGCATACACAGTCTCTTTTTTGTCAAACTTTACAAAAGTTACATGTGAAAAGACACAAAAAACTCGATCAGCTTTCATCTTATTCAAAAGATACTACTAGTAATTTAGCTTTTTCACAGATTTTAAAATGTTATGGCAGAAAAGTTTTTTTCCTACTAACAACTTTTTTTAATCTTATGTATAGTCCATATCAGTAATTTAAATATATATCAAATTTTTGCAAGATTCTGTTGTACATTATTAGTATGTTTTTATAACAAGGTTATTAAAAAATTTTCAGAAATAATCATCTCAATTCTTATTAAAGCACAGGTTATTTAATATTTTTTTAATTATTAAATTTTTTTTTGTTCACTGTAATGTTCGGTGATAAATAAAAATATGAACTTTGATGGATTACAGGTAAAAAGAAATTATGATTTTATTCAATTTACTTTTCGGATATAATTTAGGCTGCATAAAATTTTATAATGTGATGTAGTTTTTATCACACAAATGACTCCTTTCCTTAGAATCTCTGAAAGAATGATAAAAATCTAACATATGTAATATATATTTATGGCATTTGGGAACAATATATGAGATTTTATAATAAAATGTTTCTTCTGTGGATTGGAAGTTTAGAATTTAATATTTTTTTAAAAAGGATTTTTTTCCTGAGCATTTGGTATTAATATATAACTTGTAGGGAAAAATGCATTTTGGACCATGGCTTGCATCTGAGACCTCCCACACTATGCATGGTATAGAATGTGCTCTATTAACTGAGCTACACAGAAAACTACATTTCTTCTGTTTTCCTTGTGTTTCTCTGTTTCTCACACATGGGAATTTAAACACCTAAATTCCTTTGGATAAAATGTATTGCCATATTACTAGTCCACCTTTTCAGATGACACAAAACTGTACATGTATTTGTAAGGAGATAAAAATACAGAGCAGATTGGATCTTGACTGGGTACCTGGTACCTTCAACACTGTAGGCTGGTGCTATACTAACTGAGCTACCGAGACCACTACAGTATCCATAGATGTAATAACAATATTTGTCATAATTTTGCAGTGAAAACATATTTGTTTGATAATAGTTATATACAATTCCACAGACAGAAATTCCTGATGTTGTATACAGTGCATTCCCATATTGTGCTTTATAGTTGTGACTATGTTGGCTTTTATTTTGAGTTTATACATTTACATTTCCAGCCTGATTTTAATGCTTGGGTAAGGAAAGTTTAGTGAGATAACAGTATAATGGTGTTTTACACTGTATCAGTAGAATCTGTTGATACATAAATTCGTTGTCAATTTTAAAATCATAGGTGATATTGTTAGACTTATATAGTATAATGTTAGACTAGTTTGATATTACATATAAATATTTATTCATTGTAACTGCCATATATCAAATCTTACTCTCAAAACTCTACACAGGACATAATTTCTGTGAATAATCTGTTTTTATTTTTCAGAATGATTTTTTGCCACTGAATGTTTGCCCATTATTTTCTGTATTCTAAACCTCCAAATCAGACATTGTGATAAATCTTGATTTTTTTTCTTGGTAAGATATAGTTGATACAGCAATGTGGCAAATGTTTAAGATTGAATACAATCAATTTTTATCATATGTTTTTGAATCATATTTTATAGATATTCCGAAATGTGTATTTTTAATTATTTCCATGTTATTGAATTTCGTAGGTGGTGTTATATTGTATAAAATGTGAGAATTTTTACATTTATTTATTATTAAAAAATTAATTTGAACATTTTTCTGACATAAAATTTATCATTCAACAGATTTTACTATCTTGGATTGACCTATAGGTTGAAATGTGTGAATATAATAATTGATATACTTGAAGTAATTGAAATAACACTATATAATATAAGAAAACTGTATATTGACCTTTGGTGTGACTAGTTGTTGTCACATATAAACACACATGTGATTGACTGTTGTCACATGTAAACACACATGTGATTAACTGTTGTCACATGTAAACACATGTGATAAACTGTTGTCACATATAAATGTGTGGTTGACTTGTCACATGTATAAACATGTGTGATTGTTGTCACATGTAAACACATGTGTGATTGATTGTGTCACATGTAAACACTAGTGTGATTGACTGTTGTCACATGTAAACACACTGGTGTGGCTGACACATGTATAGATCTCATTATTTGGCGTCATCACAACATCTATCATAAACACCAGAAAATCGGTCAAAAGTTAGAATGTAAATCGACATTATTTCTTAATTATCACTACATGTATTTGTATTTTTAGCTGAGTAAAAAGTATAAATTAATGTTACAGTTTAATAAAGTGTTCACTTTTGTTGAAAATCAGAGATGCTAGGAAGTATATGTAAAAAAAATGACTTTAAAAATCTTTTTAACACTTTGATCAAGTGACGTCCCTTTGACTGGGCAATTAAATGACTTGATAGTTACCTCTGCCCTGTTCAAGTTCATACCTAGCAAAATGTAAACTAAAAAGTTTTAAAACTGATGTAATTTTATAATCATCATAACTGTATTAGCAGTCAAGGGTATGAAAATTGATTTTTATCTCAAAAAATAAATAAAATGAATAAATGAATGAATGAATAATAATAAAAATAATAATAATATTTAAATAAAAAAATGTTTGTAAGTTGAAAATCACCTGTCATTTTCTGAACCTTGTCAAATTAGCTAATTAAAATAAATGCTTACTTTGACTGCATGCATTAAACTTAATATGCTTTGATTGATATAAATTAAATTACACTACAAGATACTATTGGTCAAACATTTTATTTTTAAAATTAAATACAAATTTTATCAGGATTAACTTTAGGATTTTTCTAAATGTTTGGAAAAAACCAATTCAAACTGTTGTACAAAGGATTTTAGTGGTGAAAGTTTATTTTTTTTAAAATTTTTGTTAAATTGTTTGTTTTTGTATTTTCAATGGTTGAAGTTTTTTTTTTTTCATACCATTGGTGTTAAGAGCCAGGAGAACATATGGCAAAGCACATGAAATGCACCTGCAGAATTTACCTTTTATATACATATATTTTCACAAAATTGGTTTATTTCATTGGAGATGTTGATTTATTGCAATAATTTGTATTGCACACAGGTGATGGAAGCAGTGATACAAATTACCAAATAGATCTAAGTTATACATGTAATTATGTTATTTAGTCTAACAGAGATGTCATTGTTTGTGAAACATGAAGAAAATATATTGCCATCACTTAACAGCTGGTTTGGAAAATGTTAAACATTTGGTGTTGATATCTTCAAAACCTAATTGCGCATTTGACTTGTTCATACCAAAAAAAGACTGACATTTGTGGTCTTGCTCTTCATGTGACCAGCCGCAATTTTTCATTTCGAGTTACAAGAACAATTGGCATGATTAGTATGATGCTACAGATCAATTCATCCTTTGTTGCTATCAAGGAAAATGTTTTATTTTTTGGCATCAAAATTTAGGGAATGTTTTCATATTTAGATGAAAAATCAGGGATTTATTATAAAGACAAAACAGATTTGTAATTATAAGTATATTTACTGAGATGTTTGAGATGAATTTTTAACATTATTTTTTTAAAATCATGTTCTTCAGTCATTGTTATGTCAAGGATTTTTTTCTATAGAACTTGTATGATCCTCCATTATATAAAAGCTATTATTATTTATTATGTTTGTTTTGTAGTTAATTATGCATGTTGTGTATTGTAAAATCGTGTTGTGGCTTATACCTAATTAATTGAACTTGATGTTGTATATATGTTTCTTCATAATTGTATATGTTTGTAAAATTAATATAATTGTATTGATTATAAAGCTATTGTCAGAAAAAATACTAATTTTATTTTGCATGCATGTGAAGTGCGTTTTATTTATAATAAGTAGTCAATTTTCAGCTTACCTGAAAAGATAACAAAGGAGGTTATTTTGAACTCTGATAAGAGTGTAAGCATTGGTATCCAATGATGAAGTTAGTGGTTAAATTTTTTTATTATCCTGATGTAAAGGCAAGATACAATTTACTCAGAGATGCCAACCCTATTTTGTGTATTTGCGAGTCACAACTGAAGCATTCAGAAGGTGTGTTGCGCACCATAAGTGTGCGCTGCTAGAGGGTCTGTAGGCATTCCCCTATTAATCCATTACACCTAAAGTCCACCCATGTAATCAAATTTTCAAACTCTATGGTCATTTGTGCGTCAGTCCCCTTCTTGGCAGGTCAGCGGGAATTGTACCTGTGAAAACGGGTCAGACCCTTTGTATGTGGGTCAGTTGGCAGCTCTGATATTCTTATAACAGCTCTTGTTATGTTTAAATGTTGTTTTTGTTAGAAATACATGTGTATTATGTGATAAAGTTATTATTTTTGTTGTATGTTTGTATCTCATATTGTGCTTATTTTGTTTCAGCAATATCGATAAAAAATGTGAAAAGAATCTGAACACTAAAAATAAAAACTACCTAAAATATCAGGGATTTCATTATTTTGTTGATTTTTTAAAATTTAGAATTTGTTTCTGGGATTTTCAAGCAATATATTTGACAATTTACAAAAAGTAGTCTGTTTTTTTCAAGTAAGTGAAAAACTTGCATTTAAAAAGAAAATTGGTGGCATTTTTTAAAACACCAGTTATAAATGCAAAAGTTTTCCCAGGCATAAAAATGTTAAACTGTTATTTATTGATGTTTTTTGACATTTTTATCCTACCCTCATTAATTGTTGACTGTTTATTGAGTGAGTGTTTGCATTGTGTTATTGTCTGGTAATTGTGTATAAGGTTGCTATGGTATCACAAAACAATTTAATATTGTACCTAAAGTTAAATTTTAAAATTCTTATTTTTTTTCCTAGGGACCTCTTTATTTTGAGGCTATCAGTACTGATATGCCAAGTACTATAACATGGAAAATACTGATGTCACACGCTGATTTCAGTTTAAAAGATGAGGTTTGTAATTGCAAAATTAAAATTTCTTACTGATAGTTTGTTTGTACAAAATATGAAAGAGCTTATGTGATACTTTAAACTTTAGAACCCAATCTAGAGGATCTTGGCTAAATATGTGGTCTACAAATAATAAAAGTTTTGGTTTGAGCTTTTTGATTGACTAGATTCCCAGTGTTGGCCATGATGATTTCTGGATATGCATTGCAGTAAGAATTAAGTGTTTTTACTGTACACTATACTGACACATAAGCTAAAAGTTGTATAGAATTCTGTCAGTAGAAAATGCAAACTCAAAAGAGCAATTGAAAGTGTAAATGAACAATGGAATAAGGTCATTAAGGATAAGATTCAGATGGAGCCATATTAGTTATGCTTATTCACCTTTGAATTTTCACTCTTTCACACAGAATCAAGTGTAAAGTTTCAGGCACAGGTATAATATTTATAAAAAATGTAAAATCCTAAAATGATTGTTCTAGTTTTTGCTCTTTTCATCAATCTTACTTAAGTACATGTATATGTAGTTACATTGTTTATTGTTTGTGATTACTTTATAATATATTTATCTTATTTGTCTTGGTTTAATTTGCAGAAAGGAAGAAATGCAATGATCTATGCTGTTGACAGATGTAATGGTTTCATTTCTATTGATTTCTTTAAGTATATGCTGAAAAATGGAGCTTATATTGGTGATAGAGATAACGTAAGCACATCATTTCTTTTATAAATTTATGCAATTTCAAGTATTATACATGTAACAAGTGTTAATTGCAATGAAATGTCCATTACTAAGCCACCCTAAGAAAATCATTTAAATTCCAATTGGATCCAGTGTGTGCAACAGGTGCTCTTTAAGAAACCCCTGTTTGAAGCAGGAGAAACATCAATACCAATAATATGTTCCCCACTTTTTTGGGAGAGATAATTACTTGTATATATAATTCTGTAATACCTTTCCAGTATAAGTATACTTTGTGTTGTAATTATTGCTGTTGTAAGCAGCAAATTGTAACCATATTTACCTTACCATGACAGAAAGATTTGCAAAAGCAAAGGAAAATGCTCTGAAATGTTCAATAGAACATGCCATATTGAATGTTGATCAAAATGTCTGGTTTTATTGGAGATGGTGATCTAGTTAGTTGTGATGGTTTCCTAATATGACATAAAGTGTCCTTTACCATGAGTGACAAGTGGCAACATGCCATATTGAATGTGGATCAAAATGTCTGGTTTTATTGGAGATGTTAATCTACTTAGTTGTGATGGTGTCTAAATATGGCGTAAAGTGTCCTTTACCACAAGTGACAAGTGGCAACATGCCCCCTTCATACTGCAGTTAAAAAGACATCCAATGAAGAGTAGAAAAAAGTATATTGATTGTAAATGTTTTCTGAACACCACAGTATAATAACCTGCTTGCTATACACAAACCATTTAAGGAGAATAAAGCCGTTAAATCAATACTAATTCTTGTTGTGATCATATCAGTTAATGGAATTTATAATGAACCAAAAACACTTGCCATTTTGATTTTATTTTATGTTTTAACTTTGTACTACTGGTATTTTATAACAGAAGTCTTGTGATTGAGCAATTTTTAATTTTTTTTTAGATAATATTAACATGATTTATAATAAATTATCCATTTGATTTTATTGTTTATTTAATACATGTATTTATTGATCAAAATATTCAAGGTGTTAATAACTGTGAATCATGTGGAAGACTTGTTGTTTTTTCTTGTAGACTGGAAGTACAATAAGAGATGTAGCTAGATTTGCAAGACGTATTGATCTTGTGGAAGTCATTGATAAGGTATAATTTATATAGTATTGCATCAAAATCATAACTATAAAGATTTCTACCATTTCACAAGCATAACTATAAAGATCCCAAACCTTTCACAAACATAACTATAAAGATCCCTAACCTTTCACAAGCATAACTATTAAGATCCCTAACCTTTCACAAGCATGACTTTAAAGATCCCTAACCTTTCACAAGCATGACTTTAAAGATCCCTAACCTTTCACAAGCATGACTTTAAAGATCCCTAACCTTTCACAAACATAACTATAAAGATCCATAACCTTTCCCCAACATAACTTCAAAGATCCCTAACCTTTCACAAACATAACTTTAAAGATCCCTAACCTTTCACAAGCATAATTATAAAAATCCCTAACCTTTCACAAACATAACTATAAAGATCCCTAACCTTTCACAAACATTACTATAAAGATCCCTAACCTTTCCCCAACATAATTATAAAGATCCCTACCTAAACACACATAACTATAAAGATCCCCAACCTTTCCCCAACATAACTATAAAGATCCCTTACCTTTCCCCAACATAACTATAAAGATCCCTACCATTTCACAAACATAACTATAAAGATCCCTACCATTTCACAAACATAACTATAAAGATCCCTACCATTTCACAAACATAACTATAAAGATCTCTAACCTTTCACAAACATAACTATAAAGATCTCTACCCTTTCACAAACATAACTATAAAGATCTCTGTCCTTTCATAAATATTCTGCTTTCAGAAAAACATTTCACTGTTTAATTCATTAAACCTGGGTTAATAGATAAAGGTTACTTACAAAAATGTTGTGGGCCTAGCTTAAAATAGACCGACATCTTGAAAGCAAGAGAGATTTTAATACTGTCAGTTAATGCTTAATACTGCTGGATCCAATATTAACACTGCATTAAACTAATTAAAAACTTTAAAAACTTTTTAACTTTTTTGTAGTATTTTGTTGATATTATAAGGAGATCCGACATGGACACAATGAAGAAGCTGACAGTTGATGGTTATGATGGAATGCTTATTAAATTTAATGTAAGACATATTAAAGTGTTAAGTGTTATTAAAAGTTGCAAAAGTAAAAAAAAAAGTGATCGTAGAAATATCATGCATTCATGTATGCATTTGTATCAATCCATGCAAGCATCATTTTAAAAAAATTGCTCAATGAGCATGAACTTTTGGTTTTGGAAATTTTACAAATATATAACCTGTAGATATTTTCTTGGCATTTTTATTTGCTGAAGATGCACATGCAAGTTACACAAGAAAGTTGAAATGTAAATATATGGATACTGTACATCCAAGAATGTTCAGATGATTTAATGTAATTTAATTTACCAACCTGTTCTAACATGATTTGTACTGGTATTTAATCATACTTCATTTTGTAGTACAGAGATTCCTTCATCTATGCATCAGGAAATGAATCAGATGAAATGGTTAAATATATAGAATGGCTTCCATCATTCCAGGTAATAAATAGTACTGGCTTATACTTAGTTTTGTTGGTTTACTTTTATCTTAATTAAAATCATTCAATGTTTTCTTTTTGATATCTCCTCACTCATTATGTTTTTCCTTTCTTTTCATTGACAGGTAAGTGTCTTTTTGTTTTTTTGTCTCTCTGTTTCCTGATGATTGGTTTAGGGGGTTAGAACAGCTAGGTCAAAGATTTGATTAACTGTGTCCAATTATTTAGTTCTATAAAATTCAGATAAAGTTCACTTTTCATCAAATTTAAAAATTAAAAAAAAACAAAAAACATTTAATGTACCACTAGATGCTTCTTAACAAAGAAATAAATGTAAAAAATTTATTTATTTTTACCAGATAAAACGAAACAGGTAGAGTTTATGTGACATATTGTATAACCTGAAGTTTCATGTATAGTCATTAAGTTGCAATTAAACTGAATCATGCAAATGCATAAGTAATGTATTCATTATAGTAATATGATAAGTTGTTAATAATAGCTCAAGACCCATCACTTTTCAGTTGGTCTATGATGTTTTGTAAATTGCTGTATATATGCATATTTTATATAAAACATGAAATTTTCCAACTCTGACCAGTACATTTTCATTTTAATTGCAGGCTTTAGTTATTACAATGTTATATACTTATTGTCTAAATTTTAATCATTTTTTGTTATTTCAGAAAGAAGTAGAGAACTTCCATAGAGCAATTAAAAGTGAAAGTTTAAGTAAAATAAAAACTCTTATTGCTTCCAGTTCCTCTCCAGAAATGTTAGTGAATACTAAAGATAAGGTAAAGTTTCTTTTTATTGTTTTATATACCACTTTTCTTTTTCTTAAGAAGTGTTAAAACTTGTCAGATGATATAGCAGTTCTGTGGGTTTTAATGTAAAAATCATGCAAATTTTAAAGAATTTTAAATGGAGCATTACATGTAAGCCAGACTGGAGATGACTTAATTGTTATGATTTACAGGACTTGTTTTTTCTTTTTAAAACCATTAAAATATGTTTACAAAGTAGTTTCTTTTCCTGATATTTTTATTTATTTTGTAGAATCATTAATATTCATCGGGTTGAAATTTCATATTTTTGCCTTTTAAAAAAAAATCTGTTTGCAGAAATTTTTGTGGAATTGAGTTTTGTGAATATAAATCCCATTGAGGGCAATGGTAATCAAAAATTTTCAATGACATTTAATTTTGTGGTTTTCCGTAATCCACAAAAATAACGAAATTTATTCGCCCACGAATATTTGTGATTTTTACAGTAATACAAGACTAAACACAAAATTGTTGTTGTTAGTTTTTAAGAGATATATTAATTTACATAATTGTAAACATGTATTTTTTTAATCAAACACAAATTATGTGTCAATTAAATTGGTTTTTATTTATGTATTTATTTATTTATTCATTTATTTATTTATTTATGTATTTATTTATTTATTTATTTATTTTTTTAATTTATTTATTTATTTATTGTCTTTTATTTTTCAGGGTCTCAGATCACCACTGATGATTGCCACCCTATTTTTACGTCTAGATGTTGTGAAACATCTTCTGAACATAGAGCCACCAGTGGACATTAACACTCAAGACTGTGTATGTTTTATTGTTTACATTTGATTAGCTTTGAATAATATACAGTCCTTTTGCCTGCTGGTGCCAGAGATTACATTTAAAGCTGTATAATTTTATCCCAATGTCAAATTAAGTATGGTAACAGTGATTTAGTGAATTGCCACCCTATTTTTACTTACATATATATACATGTACATGTATTTTGCAGACAAGATATACATGTGTACTATATACATATACATGTATATACATGTATATATATTTTAACAGAAAACTACCTTTGCATTTGCATACACCTAACATGAAGAGAGAGGTTTTTGTCAAGCCTAACATTGCCATAAGGCGAGACTTAGGTGTTACTTTCCGGTGTTGTTGTAAGTGGCAGCGGAACAGCGGCTTGTCAAAATGTGAAAGTTTATGTTAAAATAATGTATTTTCTACTCAATCAAAAACTAACCATTTAAATCTGTGGAATTCTTGTTTTAGTCAAATCTTTATCTCTTAAATTAAAAAAAAGATAAAATGGCATCACATTATATTTAAACATAACATGGCCATATGATGGTGTTTGATAGCAATAGCTAAGATATTCAGAATATCCCCTCTCTTGTACAATATGGATTAATAAATAATCTTCTTTATGATTACAGTGCAACAGAACAGCCTACCACTATGCTGTGATGCTAGATACTGATGGAGAAGACATTCAGAATAGTTTGATATCTGCAGGCATAGACATATCATTGAAAGATGTGGTAAGTCTATACATGTAAAATTAAGGTAGCAAAGATGTGGTATGAAAACCCAATATGTCTGGTGCTATAGGTTGGACAAAACTCAACTGAATGTGGGAAAGTTTTTTTTTTTACTTATCACGGACCTTTGCTGATTGGCTCAGTGGCAGTATACTGCTATGAATATTGCTGTTGGCCACTTAAAACCTGTCTAAGATATCCAACAACAAGACTAGAATCACTAGAATAAATGAAAAACTTGAATAAATTAAAATTTTGATTTTGTTGCAAATGCATATAACTGTGGAACTTCTGATATGACATAAAAATAAACCTACATGTATCTTTCTTATACTGATATTTTCAAATTGAATTCAGAATTAATAATTTTTCAAGAATTTTAAGTAAAATTTTGTTTTCAATTAATACATGTAATTATAATAAAAGATGAAAGAAGTACCATTTGAATTTCAGCTTGTCTGGGTTCTAAAATCAGATCAACCATGTTTGGTCTACTTATATTCTGTCTTTGAAATATTTTCTTTTATAGAGTCAGAAAACAGCAGATGACTATCAACAATATGTTCATAAAGCAGAATGGCTTAAAAGACAAAGAATGGTATGAAATAGAAGTAGTATTTTCCATTTTCTTTTATAGAAAGGCTTAAAAATGAATCTCATTTTGGTGACCATATAGTCATAGTATAACTGAATAATTGCATTTATCTGTTGTTCAAATCATTTGAAATTTTGCCACTGTTTTCATTATCTAAATATCTTTTAGGTTTAAAGAAACCATGCTTATTCAAATAAGGGACCTTGACAGTTAAATGGTCTAAAGTTAGGATATCAAAACCTGTCTAAACTTAGGTCCAAGTTCTGTTTGAGCAGATTCTAAAGCAGGAAAGTTTTTTAGTTTGCTTGCTAAAGGTTGATGGTTTTCATCAGCCACTCTAGTTTTCTCCACCATCCCAGAACTGACTAACTTTATTTAAATTAACGCTTGTGACTGGGGTTTAAAACACATGTTCTTAACTTAATCAAATGCATGGTAAACATTTATTTAGAGTTTCATAAGAATTAAAATTCTAAGGCCGGATGTTAAAGAGATAAATAAATATACATGACAACTCTTTTGTATGTTCTCTTATCCCTCATGTATTTGTCAAAGTTGTGTTTCAAGTGATTACATTCATTCTGTCTATATATTTTTTCCTAGAAATTTATCTATTCATTTTCCTCTTCTCTATGTTAACACTACATTTTGAAAGCACCAATGGTAGGGATTATACTTGCAGAGTTTTTGTGATTTGCTGTTAATTTTGGAAATAGAACTTTTGTTTTTGTTTTTTTTTTCAGGGAAAGTATGGATTAGAATTTGAGCTCAAATGTGTTGACAAGGTAATGAAGTTTTGTTGTTGTACATGTATGTACATGGGGGAAATGCTAAGTATGTAATTAAGAAATCTACCCTATCCCAATCTCCCTTGTAAACTATTGATTGCATTCATGTAAAATTACCTTGAGCACATTACAGGATATGGTAATGCTGAAATGTTATTAGCAGATGATGGCAAAACCATATCAAGGATGTGTAGCATATTGATACTGAAGGACAAAAATGGGAATGATCAAGAAATCAATTGTATATACCTGTAACTTTTAAAGAAAAAAGCTATTGAAATTTATGCTTTAATATATATTTCTGACAAATTCAGCATTTTCAATGATAAAAGGACATTAATGATTAAGTATATTTAATAATTTTGATAATTTATAGTTTGATGTATGAGCAGCAATTATGACACACTTATATATATATATATATATATATATATATATATATATATATATATATATATATATATATAAAACTTTTTTTTCAGTATGAAGAACTGAGGAAAATAATTCGTGGAAAAAGAAAAGGATTGATACATTTTACAGAGAGCATTAGATTATTTCCATATCCTGTTGCTAAATTTCCAAAGATTGTAAGTATATTCACTATTGACGGGGATTAAAAAATCAATCACTATTTACTGTGTTAGACAGAAAAGTCTCAAACAAATACATAATTCATTAATCATGAAGGTGACCTTATACACAGGTTCAAATAATTAGGCTTCTCTGAGATCGCCATCAACAAATAATCAACAATTAACCAAAATTCACTGTTGTCTTTTAATATATCAGGGATAATACTTTGATTTATGTACTTGAGATTGTTATCACATTATCACATATTGTTTTTGACAAGCCTGGCATTGCCATAAGGCGAGACTTAGGTGTTACTATTCCGGTGTCGTCGTAGTAGGCGTTGGCATGTTAAAATGTGAAAGTTTTTGTAAAAGTAAGTTTTTTTACTCAATCAAAATCTAACCAGGCGAGACACTTAAATCTATGAAATTCTTGTTTTTTGTTTATTTCTAGCTTGAGCTGTTGATGCCAAATTTCCATGATCTGTTATTTATGGCAGTAGATTATGGTAAAGAAGATATAGCTGTAAGATTGGCAGATTTGGGTGCTAACCTCACCAGGAAGGAAAAGGTATTTTTTATATTCACATAATTATGTGGCATCATGAGACTGTCTTCAGTTATTCATCATGTTTCTATTACAAACAATACCAGGGTGAGATTTCAGTATGAGAGATAATCGGAACCATTTTTTCTTATTTAGAATGCTGATAACTGAGATTGTGAAATGCTGGAGCCTCATGTTTGAGCAAGGCTATGATCTCCCCTGAAACCATGTAGTCAATTTGAATAAAGTTTCGTATATATATAAAAAAAAAAAGATATCTGGCACAAATTTAAAAAAAATTAAATGAGTATTTTGTTGACTCAATTATCAGAAAAAAATTGTAAATAAGGTGTCATTTCATGTTGGGATTAAACAGTGACTGTTTCAATAAAACTCAGTAAAAAAAAAATTATTTTTGGGTTCAAGACATATACTACCAATTGACACATTTGGTTCTTGAACTGGTAACATAATAGGTTTGATTTTTTTCTTTGATAAATAACAGCTGTTTGTATATTTTCAGTATACAATAACAAGAGATGATGAGAAATGTGATGTGTTCATGACAGCCATTGATAGAGCTTGGCATTTAAAACTTAATGACTTGGCTGCTATACTAACCCAGAAACAAGAGAGACAACTCCAGTTTATAAAAAGTAAAAAATTACCAAACATTATTTTTCAAGATGAAGAGGAGGAATTATATTTATTGAAATCTTTAACAACACCATCACCTTTTATTACACAGTCAGTAGTGTGTACCAGGTGATAAACAGGATTATACCCCCTGAAAAGTAATGTAATTTTTTTTTGTATATATCATTGATACTTTTTTACAGAATTTTTGAAAAGATTTCTAAAAGAAATTTCATTTACCGATGTTTTTTATGCTGGATATATATCAGATAGAAACATTTGGAAGAACACAACTTTTGCATTCTGCATACATTTAAAAAGTACACAGATAAAGTGAAAGAAATGGACAATTTTATACTGTATATCTCATAAAGAGTACAACAAAATAACTTAATAATTAATTACTGTTACTATTGCTGATATTCGAATTTGTACCCTATAGAACTAAATCCTTCAGCATAGAGGACTGACAGCCCAACCAATTGTGTAACCTATTTGAAACCCCTAAATTCTGGTTCATTTGTTTCACCAGATACATTTTTATGAATTTACAAAGATAGGATGACTCTTAGAAAATTTGAAAAGATGTTTTTATAGAAAATGTTTTACATGTTACAGCAAAATAAGCCATTTTTTAACATGAAGAAAGCAATTTATAGAGAATATTCAAGTTGAATACAAAGACTATTGGAACCATAAGCAACCCTTAAGTTCATTTGTAGTTTAGTAATGGATACCATTTTTATGGGTTTGTGTCAAATTTAAGGTTATTTCTTTAATACAAAGAAGTTACCAAATTATAGATGACAGTGCAGAAATGTTAACCAATATTATAACCAAATCATTCATTACATTGATAATTCTTTATGTTCCTCCTTCTGTTTCCATGACTACTAATGAGTGAGGCATAGATGTTATTTAATCAAACACAAACATACTGGTCCACCTACAAATCACAATTCTAAAAGTAAAGTAATAACAATGAAACCTGGCAAATTAATTTCAACATGTGAACTTCCATCAGGGAAGTGAAGACATATATATCCACTGTCTTTTTAAAGTCAGATATTTTATTGCAAGTGGTCTCGATTTGTTTATTGTTTATTTTGTGTTTCTAATTGTTTATGTTTGTTTTTTCTTGGTATTGGTTGTTTTGGCTATTGCCAAGTACAAGTTATTTAGCTAATATTTTTATATGATGTATTAACTGTGATTTTATAAGTTCATTTTTACTAATCAGTGAAACCTGTTTAAACTATGTAAAAAACCCAAAATATTTTATTATGATTTATGATTGTTCAGCTACTGTTTTTAATTTGTTTTTTTTTTATTTTATACATTTATTATATATATCTATATCTTTTCTATTCAAATGTAGTTCCTGTTTTACAATATACTATTTATATGTATATACATATGCATTGTAGTTCATTTTGGTCAGTTGGTATTAAAGAGAAAAGACACAAAACAATAGTTGCTTTTCTCCAGGAGTATTAGCTAGTTGAACTATTGTTTATGCATTTTTGTCGAGCCTGGCATCGCCATAAGGCAAGACTTAGATGTTACTTTTCCGGTGTCGGTGGCTGCGGCATGTCAAAATGTGAAAGTTTATGTTAAAGTAAAAAACTAACCAGGCGAGACATTTAATTCTGTGGAATTCTTGTTATCAAGTGTAAGTTATAGTTGGTTGGATTAAATCTTACATCCTAGCCAACGAGCTCCCTTTTCACAAGATGGAAAGATACGTTGAGTTAATGTAGAATAAATATATAAAACAAACAAACCTGTTGTCTAGCAACAACAGAGGCAAAGAGGTAGCATTTACATTTTCTTTAAAGATGGGTTTAAGCTTTAAATAAAAAGATTTTTTTACTTATTTGGACAGTACTGATTCTGAATATTTTGACATGCCTCAGATTGTCTGGTGATAGGCACAAATTTGGATTTAAATATCCAAACTATATACTAGTATTTTGAAGCAATTTAACTTCGATCAGAAGGATTAATTACCTCTTTAAATCATTATATTGATTAATGATTAAAAAAAGAGGTTTGGTCAATTTTTACTTGAGAAACAAGACTTTGTACATTGCAAACTTCTACTTTTTAACTTCAAATGATATCTTTCTAATGCAAAAGATGTTAATTTTATACTAAATTATTGCCACTTTAGACTATTTTAACATATAGAAATTTTAAGCTTGTATCTAATACCCAATATGATGACGTACTGGAAAATCAGATTTTCAGCCGTCTAAAATTTGAAATTTATTTAATTTGGATTTAGATTTATATAATATTGGAACTTTAGATTCATTATATTCAACTGTTTGGCTTATGTTTTTTATCTATCAAACTTTTCAGTCTTAGTGTCACTGATGATGAGGATCGAATGAATTTCCGAAATGTGCACATCTGGCACATCAAAATTTAACTGGTATTTGTGTTATATACCATTATTGGATTTTGGCCCATTTTTTTCATGGGAGGTGGGTAGAACTAAGAAGTGTATCTTAACCTTATTGTCTCTTGCCCAATTAGAAGTATGTCAGTGATGCTAGGTTCACTAAGCGATAAACAACTAATGAACTTTATAAAATGTATTGAACAATAACAAATACCAGAAAAAACCATGTAAATCATAAAACAAAATCAATAAGAAGTCTTAGCAATATAAACCTGGTAATAATTTTTTGTAAAATCTTTTTTGATTTGATACACTAATTTACACACATTTTCAGTAAAAAGATCTAAACAATTAATAACTTGTGTGTATGAAGTTATCAAGTCTTTATGAAGTTTACACGTTTTACTCGCATAAACATTGGTATACAGTGTCAATATTCTTGATCAAGAAAATTGTAAATATTATTTATGAGCTTGTTTTTGTAAACAAGATATACATTCATGTCTTATTCCTTGTTTGTACTTATATTCCTAATTTGTTGCTTCAGCAACATGGGGGTATATCCTAAAAGTGCCTTAAACCCTAATTGATTACCAGGTACAATTACGGTTATAGTTGTCTCTTCTTTGTTTATTCTTATTTTTAGTTTGCTAGTTGTCAGTGTACTTTCTTAACTTAGTTTAAAACATTATCAATAACTTGTGCTAATGTGGCAATCATAGATCAACACAATCTTATAGTTCACCTATTTTCTTGAGGAATATGGTTTCGTTTAGTGTTTGTGACAATAAATGTTAACAGTATACAGTCAGTGACACTGAAAATCACTGCATAAGTTGACTTTTATGTATATTTTAAAAGTCCATTAAATGATTAAGGTCCAGTATTTAGAATTAGTGATTGAAATAAATATAGCGCAATAATGCAGATGTGAAGTCTCAAAGCTTAAACTGTCATGCCCCATCCATTCTGAATGTTTGTTTATGCTTTCAACATGAGTGATGTGTAAGGTTAATGTCGTTCTGCTAACTTAGAAATCACTAAGGAATATACTGTCAAGTTGGGAGTAGAAGTGTTATGACTAGATAAAGATTTTGAGTAAAACCAGCAGAGAAAGTTCTTTTAATAAATAATCAACATAACTCTGGTCCATACTTTTTATATCATAAGATTGATTTGATTGATTTAATCCGATTTTACATTCCAGTCAAGAATATTTTAATTATATTGAGAAGTCACCAGCTATAAGTGAAGTGGCAGAATTTTTTACCTTTGCAGTGCTTTTAGGGCAATGTGCAGGGAGGATTCTTTTAAAGTGCCATGCATACCGTGAAATGGGGCATTGGTTTTTCAGGTCTCATTCAATGGACCCAGTGACTCATTTCTAAATGCCAAGTGCTTGACAAACAGTCACTTCCAATTTTCAAGCCTTGGTCAAACCTGACCAAGGTTTCGAAAACATCTGACCTCCCACATACGAAGGGAGCACTCTACTAACTGAGCTACCGTAGTGGTCATTGCATCAGAAAACAAAGGAATAAATGATACAAAAACACAAATCATTGAAGACAGAATGATATTTTATTAATGAAATGGACATAACAATGATAATGACAATACAGAGTATAATTATGTACATGTATATATAACTTAAAAATTCATAAAATTTACTCTCATATAAAGTTTAAATATATACACAGAGTAAAATACTCTCAATTATATACAAATGTCACTTATCAAATTTAAATTCATTAAAGAAATATTGTCAACAGATTTAATATCAAATATTAAAATACCCTTAGTAAAAGCACATACGCTCTTGTTACTTATAATTGGGAAATTTTCTCTTGTGTCTAAAAATAGACTTACTACACTTAAGATTATGACATAATGAAAACCATATAACTATTATAAGTTGTTACCTTTGTGGTTTAGGCATACATAACATTAAACGTATTTTTGCCAGTCCAACCATGTGTAAAATAGCTTTATTTTGGCTTTCTAACGTTTATGCCAAATCACAATTCTACTGACACATGGATTTTTTTAAACAAAGGCATTTTGAAGTTTTTCTTTCAGATAAAATTAGGTAATCGTCCAACACTGTCATATCTTCCATAGGAAAATTTTGCTTGTGCGTAACAAGTCTTAAGAACAGTTCTATATTTTTCTCCGTTTCTTTATTTACAAACGGTAACCCATTCATTATAATTACAAACGTCACACAAAACATAGCAACACCAGTGAAATTTACAATTACACCGTTCAGATCGTCTTACGCGTAAAGTATTATACCCTCTTCCGCAACACAGGGTCTCACAATTATCAACACCATTGCTCGTTTTATTGCAAAGTCTACCGGAAGTTCCAGGTGAATCAACATCCGGGTTAGGGTCACAATAATTTGGAGATTTTTCATAGTACATGAGATCTGTTCTTTTATATTGTTTTCTTATCCGCTTGAATCTTGTAAACGCAGCATTTAATAAACTGACCTGCAAAGTAAGAAACAGTAGCTAATAATAACATATATTTTTGACCTATTCAACTAGCTTATTGTTAATTGCTAAGCTGTATTTCAGCAGTTGATATAAGCATTTAAATGTCACAGGCGTCTGAATACAGTTTTGAAATTAAATAAATTATTTTTAAAAAATCATTGGTTGCTAAAATAAAAACACATATTAATTAAAAGCTATTGTTTAAGAAGAACAGGGAATTCCTTGAAAAACTCTTGCAACAACAACAACCGGAAAAAAGCACGTTATCTCAGCCTTCACAGACCAAATATTAAACCAATAGGTGCAAAACTAAAACTGCCTTTTGTTAATGTTTAGATGATTAATTAATCCTTTTGGCATTAAGAAGCATATAAATACTGAATAAAGTATTGAAAAAGAAAGTCTATAATATATATATATATATATATATATATATATATATATATATATATATATATATATATATATATATATATGTAAATAGTATGTATTTAGTATTTGAATATCACTGTATGCAACAAGTGTGATATATGCATAGATTAGTGAACATGGTTAGACTAAGAAAATACTAAGTTTTGAGATCAGAAAAGATCAGGCTGGAAACAGTTGGCGTAAACCAGTAACGAAAATCTATATTAATTCCTATTAAAATCAGTTTTTGAAAAGAGATCATGGAATAATGTAAATTTAATGAATTTTATCAAACGGATTGGACTGAAATTACAATTTTTTCCTTCTATTATTCACGTAACTTTATCACTGATCTGTCTGCATCAGTATTTCCAAAACAATATGTTTATTAAGTTTATCCACTTGGAATAAACCTAATAAGAAATGTCAGGTTATGTCAGTTTATGGATGGATAATCTCCAATTATAAAATATTCACTTTCAATTTAGTTCCCATCGTTAACGAGAAAAATTATTTCAATTTGTAAAGACAACAATATGAATCAAATTTTACTATCAATGTATTATTGGAATACATGTGTTTATGGAACGCCATAGCTGTCTTATATGGTATGGTACAAGAATGGTATATAAATTCATTTTACCATGATATTATTTTCTTTCATCGTTATATGTTTTGGTTTTACCATTATCAATTTTATTTTTATCATTATATGATAAGGTTCTATCATTGTATTATTTGGTCTGATCATTATATGATTGAGTTTCCCCATATGTTTTTGCTTCATCGTTATATGATTTGGTTTTATCATTATAATTTGGTTTTATTATTTTTTTAATTATTCTTGTACCATATAAGGCAGCTATGGCGCTCAATACGAGTTCATTGTTGGCTTTCATCTGCCAAGTTGACATAAAGGTCCCGATGTTTTTACGCCAAAATGTGAATATGAAGAGAGGAGTCAATTAGTGCAGAAGTGAAAGATGATATGTGATACACGCATTTTTATCGTGATAGAAAATATAATGTGATGCACGCATTTTTATCGTGATAGAAGTGCGTTTACCTGTACCTTTGCTGCTTGATTGTACTTCAATTTTAGGCGATGTCCAACTTCCCGAAATTCTGGCGTGGCTTTCCAACAAGTTTGAATTTCACAGCTTCCAGACATGCCGTGACATTTACATTTCTTTTGAACATTTCTGATAACAGCCTAAAAGAAACACAATTTTGTCTCTTTAGAAATTCTAAAGTCGTAAAAGGATATTGCATTGTAAGCCTCAGAAGAACCGTTATGAAATTTTGTTAATGTTTCTCCTTATTGGCAAAACGTAAAAAAAGAAAAAAAATCCATTATTGCAAAAACATACCCATAAAGAATTACCATAACCCTTACTATGATATTTACTTTCATTCTAAAGGTTGGGGTCGGTACAGTTCGGCTAAATTTATTGCAAAGTGTTTGCATTTGTAATATCATTCTTGTAGTCGTCATTAGTTCATTCTGGTACAAAACAACCTTGCATCAGTTACACGAATTAAGCACCAATAGTAATAATATAACATTGTTTGTCTTGGCTAATGTCAAAACAGATCAACCAACATTGCACTATTTTATACAGTTAAGCTATTGAATCAGAATTACAAAAAGGAAAGATAAGATTTTTTGTGAATATGATAACAAAAATAATGAGAAAGTACTAAACAAGTCTATCATCTAGTGTGAGTGTAATTAACCTTTGAATCGCCCTTTACATCAAACTAAGTTTTAAAGAACTCTTTAAATGATCTGAAAACAAGAAAAACTCAAAGGCAGAAGATGAAAAACAAGAGTAAAAAGACCTTAGGTATAAACAAACAGGCGTCTACAACGGGCCATTAACGTGCGATACATAGACTCATGAAAGAGAAAAAGCCACACATGGAATACATCATAAAGAGATGACGGTCTGCCTTTTAACTTTTTTTTACCAATCCAGTCAGTTATGCAATGGCTTTTGATTTAAGGTGATTACATAAATAAAGAAACAATATTTTAGAGGGCGACTGAACCCTATTACCAGGGAACACAACTGTTTTAATTGATTTTCCTAGTGTTAATTTGGCAAAATTATGAAAAAAGAGAAGTGTTTTCTTTTAAAGAAATTATTTGTTTTACGTTAACGAAACATGTTTTGTTGCATTATAACGTTTCCTAGTCTCTCTCTCTCTCTCTCTCTCTCTCTCTCTCTCTCTCTCTCTCTCTCTCTCTCTCTCTCTGAAGGTATGTTTCAAAACAACATAAAATTTTCTACTTCGACAGGAAAGTATATAAACAAAAATATTACCAAACACAGCCCAAATTATGTGATTGTTTTAAAAGGAAAACATTTTAATTATTTAGTTCAATTGGTATGAATGCCACTGAAGGGTTAAACCGTTCTGCTAAATTTTAAACTGGAACACTTAATTTATATAACCTCATATCATTCTTGGGAGTAACACCCGAAAATTAAACGAGGACTCAATATTTTTAACGTAAATTATGCACTTTGACAATATCATGTCCAGTGGCGTGGTTAAAGTACTTACAAACATCCTTATCACTCCACTTATTTTACTATCATTGACAACACAATTACACTATCTTAAAATAAAAAATCTTACCAGACGACCAGCTCTATTGTTATGTAGGTTTATTTTGGCATGGATATCTCTCGATCTCTTCTCTTTCGCATCTAAAAACTTTTTTGCAAAACTTTCACCAAAGTCTACATTATGACTGCATCCTCCCCATTCAAATTTAGATCTGACCTTTCCTTGCAGGCTCATGTCACAACCACATGATTTTAGCTTGCCAAGACTACATGCTTTAGCGACTTGGTGTGTTACTCCAGCAGCAGAAATGGCGTAAGCAAAAGCCGTCTCTTTATAACCTACAAATATATTGGGATATCTGCTGAAGAAGACGTGTGCATGAGGTTTGAAAAAGGGTAGATAAAGCAATAGAACATTTAAAAAAAATTCTATGTATGTTAATTCAAAAAAAAAAAAAAAAAAAAAAAAAAAAAAAAAAAGATAAGCATTTGGAATACAGAAAACTGATTACTATTGGGTCCCCTTTTTAAACTTTGGTGCTAATGTAATCAGATTTTTATAATCAGTTGTCCATACACATGTATACTACTACTTGTAATGTCTTATTTTGTCTTTTGTGCCTTTTTTATTTTCTACTGTTTCGCGTTTTTGGGTGCGTTTCTTGTGTTTTTTTCTAAAAATATGTTTGAGAGAGTATGCCTTACAAATGGCACCAGTTGAACTGTTAACGTGTCCTATAATAAATAATAATTATAGCGTTTTACTGCGGCTATTCTTGATACAAGACAATGGTAAATTTTAACTCGGGTGAAGCTTCTAAATTTTTTAAAAATAACAACCATTTTAATGTCCTTAATGGTTTTGTTTTTGTTTCACAATTAACCAAAGCATTAAAAGAAAAGTTGATTGAAATATACTGAAATGTACAGCTACTTCATATACTATAAACGGTACCTATTGTATAACGTGCATTAGAAAGGTCTATTGTGTTTTGAATTCTTGTTTGGTCAAAATCTATACCCTTGTTACGCTTCCCATAAAGTAGTTACCAGATTGTTGATTACTTGTCAGATATACTTTGTAAAGATTTTAACAAAAATAATAAAACATAAATTCACAAATGACTAATTTAGATATTCTAATCTACAGATTTTGACTAATTTGGCGATTGAAGGTCTAAAGGTCTTGTAGCCCATATTTTATATGGCGGGTAACGAATATGATTGTATCGCATATAATAATTCCTACTTCAAAACTCCACAAAATACTGTTATCCACATATTATACAAAGTAGTATATCTATAAAAACGATCAATTGCCCGTAAAACCAAACATTTAACTCTTGGTTCAAGGATGACGGATCAAACTAACCCCTTACAAAGGATTTCCGTTAAGTATGTTAAAATACCTGAATAAGAGACGAGTATCGGAAGCTACTTAGCATCTCAAAACAGATTTAATTCGACATAAGATGAATGATATACAGATATATTGACACCCTGATTATAATCTCGATTTTAGATACTGTCAGAAACGTGAATATACTTTATCTTGTTCAAATATTGATTTTTTATTGCAGCGAACATTCTGACACTGGGACATAATGATTTTTTAAGTTCCTGAAGGAATTTATTTTGATGGTAAACCATTTTGAGCTGTTTAATATTCTTATTAGTCTCTTTTTATCAAATACAGCCACAGATTAAAAAAAACTATTTAAAAATTAACATAAGATGAGATGGAAACAAGTGTTATTAAGGCCACATATTACAGTAATGTCATTAAGAACAAGCTTTATTTAGGTCACAGGTTATACAAATGCCATTTAAAACAAGTTTTATTAAGGCTACACGTTAAAGTTGTGGCATTTAGAATAATGTTTTAGGCTACACGTTACAGTAGTGACATTAAGACTTTTTTCTGACCGCACGCTACAGTAGTGGCATAAAGAACAAATTTCATTTTGACCAAACGCTACAGTAGTGGCATAAAGAACAAATTTTATTTTGACCAAACGTTACAGTAGTGACATGAAGAACAAATTTCATTTTGACCAAACGTTACAGTAGTGGCATAAAGAACAAATTTCATTTTGACCAAACGTTACAGTAGTGGCATGAAGAACAAATTTCATTTTGACCAAACGTTACAGTAGTGGCATGAAGAACAAATTTACATGTATTTATTTCACACCTTACAGTGGTGGCAAAATAAAAAAAATTAGGCCAACCGTTAAAGTTTTTGCATTAAACACAAGTTTTTTTAGACCACAAATGGCAAGTTTGATTAAAGCCACACGTTTTGTTTTCTTAGTGGCATAAGTTTTGTTTAGGCTAAGTTGTTGTTGCATTAAGAACAAGTTTTCACCTTACAGTGGTGGCAAAATAAAAAAAAATTAGGCCAACCGTTAAAGTTTTTGCATTAAACACAAGTTTTTTTTAGACCACAAATGGCAAGTTTGATTAAAGCCACACGTTTTGTTTTCTTAGTGGCATAAGTTTTGTTTAGGCTAAGTTGTTGTTGCACCAAGAACAAGTTTTCAAAGTGCTTTTTACCACAGCGAAAGAAGGTTAATTTTTAAGTTTATTAACGTCAATAATGTGCATTATGGAAACGCTAAAAGGGCTTTGTTAAGCTTTTCAACACCCTTATACTAAAAATTATAAAAATAGTTACCTATTAACAGCTACTTAATAAGAACTGATATGAGAACTCTAGGACAAACAATTTATCAAAGCTTACCAAATGTTAATTTGCAGGTTGATACAACTGCTATTTACATGTGCACGCCCAAAATCAATTCGTTCAGTTGTTCTAGAAATATGTATTTAACATGTGGAACAACATTAATTTCAGAATAAGGTGTTATATCGATACATTTACTTATTTAATTGTTTGAATATAATACTAATAAATAGCTTTTTTCTTTTCTAAAATCAAACTTTTTAACCCATTGAACCAAAACCAACTCAATAAAAATGTTAAAAGAATTTTGAGGTCATAAATTTTGAGAGTACCGTGGTAAGATTTACATATAGTAATAGTATTTTCGTTTTTTTAAACTTATCATAATATATCAACTTGAGCAATAATAAAAGATTAATTTTCACCTAAAACATCTCCAAAGAAAGGAATTCTGTTCAATCACAATGCTAGAATATGGCTACAGCTATACAAATACTATCGTTAAATGAAGTACTTAAGAGAAAGCGTTCAACTGTGAAAATAAATTATAAAAATAAACATTATTCCTAATGCTGTTTGAATCTGTTAAGATTTTAATAGTTCAATATCACTTAAAAATTTTTATTGTTATTTGCATATCAGTTCCGTCTTTCACTCCCAAATATTTGTGGTTTGTCAGATGAAACAGGACAGAAAGTTTACCTGCTGATTACAAAGATCAAAGGGAGAACAAGACAGGTGTGACGTTATACACTTTCTTGTTGATATAAACATTTTACCAAACATATACGAACTAAATGCAGTTAAGTTAAATCATTTAAATCATATAGAAAGTTAATATCGGCTTTAATCAAAACTCTGGTGTTATTCCTAATTGATGCAGTATAGATTTCAATAAACAGGCATATCTTAGTTAAACTAGAATTTGTTAACATACTTCACATAAAAACTGGATGATAAGATACACAATCATCAAAATGAATGATATCAGAAAGAATGCCATTGAATCAGATGTATTGAATTTTCATCAACTGAATTAAGCATAGTTTTGTGATAACAGCACTTATGTCGGGTATAAAGCCACTTTTTGTATTCAATCCGTATAATTGTTAGTTACAGAATGAGTCAATGTGTACCCTCTTTTTCTCTTAATTACATTTTGAATTGCTGGTAATTCAGATACGATTTTTTATATAAAAGCTCTTATTTTACCCCTATAATAAATGAAACAGAAGATTTATTGATTTGGTTCTTGTTTAAGTTTTCTTAAATTACACTTTTTTTTATTTCATAATGTTTTTTTTGTGGAACAACTTTACTTTCCTTATTTAAGGCTGAGATACAAGATTATTCTCTAACAGTGCAATACTAAATTTAGCTTAGAAATGGTGTCTATGTCAAACAGTTTTTAATTTTTAAAAGGGGCAAATACAAACAAGTTAAACGTGTAAAACACTAGTAAAGCGGTGTTTTGAATAGAAAGCTTTTTTTAAAATAAAGTTTCAAACATTAATGAACATAAGGGTGGTCCTATTTCAATAGGGTACGTTTATGAATATTTAAACGTATCTCAGTGTTTTTGTTATATTTCATTTTTCGCATACTTAAATGTTAATCATTGAAACTACTCAGTTATTTTTATGGCCCCTTATGAATCCTGACTTAGGATTTAGTACGATGTAAATGCAATGGTATTCTCTTTTGTATCACTTGATCTTTTACAATCAGTGTTATAGATACCTTTATTAAAACCCAAATTCACTTGCTATGCTAGGTCATTTAATCACTTTCTATGAAATAGAATGACTTTGTTGAAGATTCCATAGGGACCGACAAACATCTCTAATCAAACCAGATATAATGAACGTTATAATATAATAATAATTTTTATTACATATTTAACTATAGTTCTGGTTTTTTAAACACATTTTATAACATTTCGTATGTATCTACTAATCCCGATATAACACTGTTCTTGCTTTTTAACAAAAAATAATAAAAATAAAATAAATAAAAATAAATAAATAAATAAATCAATAAATAAAATTAAATTAACACATAAATTTAATAATGAAAATAATAATAATAATACATTTTAAAAATTAAAAAAAAACCAAAGAAATAAATAAAAATTCTATCAAAGTTAGTTTTACGTCCATTTTTGCAAACTTTAAACTATAAAATAACAGAACAATTTCATTGTAAATTATATGGGAAAGTAAATCTGAACCTAAAAGCATGCACTGTTCTTCTTCAACATTTAAGATTTTTGCCACCAGTTGATGCAATAATATAGCACAATGTATGGGAAATTTCGAATAAAATGAACAAATCGGCTTTGTTAAAGAATTAAAGTCATTTATAGTTAGTTAGTTGATCAATGTTCACGTTCAAAAGATAAATCAAAAAGTGTTATCTCAAAGAATGTATGTGAAAGATATGAAGATACGTCGAAGATTAAACAGATAGACATGAAGATATTATTTATAAAAGAATGGTAAGGGAAATATTTGATTTAATAACAAATATATAAAGTACACTTTGATTGGAAATGTTCATTTAATCGGTCACTATGGAATCCTCGTTGCACACATAAGTGCGTTGTACAGAAAGCGTCTTGACCACCTGGCTTTTTAAATGTTAACAGTAGAAAATTATTATGACAAAAATATTTGCAACCAACTGACGGAAATAAAACCCTCAGACAAAGTAACGGGTACAGAAAAATAACTACACTTGAATTTGTTTACATTTGTTGTCAAGGGGCCTCGGTGATCGAGTTGTCTCAGAAATACATATCGGGATTACCGCACCTTTCGATGCCTATAGTTCGAATTTCAATAGAACAAACCCTATTTTGAGAAAGTCTGTAAGTTAACTTGTCGAAATTTAGTTATTTTTATGCAAATTCCGGTTTTCTTCACAATCCAAGACAATCTCTTTGATACAAGTGGAAAAATCTTAACTGGGGTGTTATATCCATTCCTTCAATCCACTCTACCAATGAGCAAATTATAAAATGGAATTTGATCAATTTGATAAATAAAAAAAATGTATTCTTCAAAGTCTTTTTGGTATATCCTGTGTCTTACCTCTGCCAAGTAAAGGACTTGCGTGTGGATTCTTATTTTTCTTTTCCAAACTTGAGCAATTCCATCTGTGTCCTTTAAGTTGGAATTGGCATTCATATAAAGCAACTTGTATCCCCTGTATAGCTGACGCTACAACATCCGGGTACAATCGACAAAGGTTATATTGTCTTTGAGTAAGTGCTGGATAGGTTTTACACACTGTATTGGGATCCAAGTTTGGTTCCGGTGGAATATTTAAACGAAGAATATTATTATCCATACCCCTGCAAATACAGAACAAATTACTTATTGAAGAATAAAACTCAAGAATCTTATTGCGTAACATGTAACGCAAGCATCAATATCTGATGGAAGTTCATACATAAACAGCAAAGTTCTCAAAGATAATGAAAGCTGTTCATTTTGAAACCAAAAAGACATGACTGGTCTAAAAACTGAAAAAGGAAAGTTTTTATCTTTGCTATAATTTTTTAAACATTTATTGAAACGCTTGCATCCATGTTGTAGGCCCTAGTCATGTTGTATTTGAAAACGCCACAGAATAGAAAAGTTATGTATAGCACGTATAGCATGCAAGTTTAAAACTGTAAGAGTCTAATAATTCTAATAAAAAGTAAAAGAAGACTAATAGGATAATATTTATAAAAATATTATAGAGAATTTGGATTTTCAAATAAATTCATACACTAATGGATACACTTTTATGTTATATTTTAGGTCAGGTGGTGTCAAATTGAATCGATACTTACGGTAAGGGCAAAGTGAAATTTTATAATGCATTATTGTCAAAATCAAACTGAAAATAGGCTCTAGCAAAACAGACTAACAGAGAAATATATATTTATGTATTCTAAACATTTCGTAGTTTCGATCCTTGTTTCTCATTTTAAACTAGAAAAATTGCAAGATTTAATCATTATTGGTCACTCCTTATTATGATTAAAGGATATATATATATATTTAAGTTCTAGGCGGCTAAATGTACTTGAATACCTGTAAGAGAAAAATCGGGATTTATTGTAAATACGTGAATTTTATGCGAATATACTTGATACATTTTTCTTAAAATTTAACGAAATGATGGTATTTTATCATATAATTATCGGTTTAAAATGTAAGTAAACATGGCACTGTAATTACCTTCTACTTATCCTAAATAACATGGACTATAACTATTGTATTTTATGTGTTTATTTAAATATAGTGAAGGGTTTAACGAAAATTTCACCCTCCTCAAAACACGGAACAAAGTTGCCAACCGTGTAATTGAATTCAGTGAAATTGATACTAAATAAAAAAGCCTTCAGGAACAAAAACAATTTTAAATTCAGCAAAAAATAACAGCCAAATAAAATGTAATAAGCAATCAACAGAGCCACAAATATCTCACGCCTCAACAAAACGCATGAAAAAAAGAATTTTGTTATTAAAAAATGTTCAAATCTACCGGCTTTGTTAGAACACCGTACAATTTTTGCAAAATGATATGCAGTGTCTTTTGAAATAGGAGCTAAAACAGGTACTTGAAAATGAACAAAACAATCAAACATATAACAAATAAATGAAATAATACTGAGATCATAGATTACAAAACTCCAAAGGACACATTCAAATAAGTTTACAACCACTCAATGATACAAGCAAAAAATAAATAAAATAAGTAAAACCAAATGTCCCACTCTCCATCTATCCGTTCACGAATGTCTATGGGTCTGTTAAAAAAGGTAGTGGCCAATTCTCGGCCTTTTTTTTTTTTTTTTTTTTTTTTTTTTTTTTTTTTTTTTTTTTTTTTACTATATTAATGTAACACTATCAATGAATGACATGGGTTACAAAGAAAATATTTTTTTTTCAGCTCTGTTACATTGGAAATTCCAATAGTCAGTCTTTGTTAGAATTTATCAAACGTAGATAAACTATGTTTGTTAAAATAACCTTCTTCGAAAACAAAACTAAAACTATATAATTTTATTTTTGTTTAAATAAGGATAAGAAATGATTACAAATTTATAATGTTTTTTGTAGCTTTACGCCTGGTTTATGGTCGGTATTCTTGATTGTATACCACCACAGGGTGTTAGGACTTGTTTTCCGAACAATTGTACAAATTGTGTTTGGTCGAAGTTGTAAATATCTGATAACAAATAAAGAAGGTAATAATTACTGATCAGTTTTGTAAATAATAAAAACTTAGTTCAATTTGTGATTTATGTCCAAGATATTTCTCCAA